>BMAU01011949.1:0-11044 GCA_019973935.1 Trichonephila clavipes | reverse complement strand
AGATATGCGCTGGGGTCTCCCGGGATCCCAGCTGGACCACAGTTTAAGAACCACTGCTCTAAGGAATAAAGGAGTTGGACTATATATATATATATATATATTTAAATATATAAAAACAATCACAATTATCAATTTAAAAATTGAAATATATGAATCCCAAAATACCAAAACACTTCAGAATATCAATGGCGAATATAAAAGATAATGTTCCATCATTTTCAAACAAAATTAAAAATTATAAAATAAAATAAAAATTTATAAAATATCCAAGTGCAATCTCGGACTTAGGACCGATAAGTGGGGTTAAACTAGTTTGATGGCGCCAACCTTCCCCCTATTGCAACTTGGTAATTTAATTGGAAAATTTTCAAATTTCAGAAAAAAAAATTTAAAAAAATTAAAAATTAAAAAGTTAAAATTAAACCATTATACTTTAAATTAAAAAGTTAAAATTAAATCATTATACTTGAAAAATAAAACTATTCGCCATCACATTCCGAAAGATATTGCAATATTAAAATTTAAAAACAATTTAGTACATAATATAAGTGAACCCTCAAACTTCCAAGATGATGCACCCATCTTTAAAATAGTTGTAAAGGTAGAAAAAATAAATTCCTGATCCGAAAGTTCAAATCAAAAAATATTTGAGATCCGAAAGTTCAAATCAAAAATTATCTAAAATTAAAAAGTTCAAGTTAAAAATAAGTTTCTTTCATATATATATATATATATGAAAGAAATATGTATTATATATCAAAAACAAGAAATAATAGATGATGAACATAACAAGAAATAGCGTAATAAAAATATAAAAGCTGAACATGAAGAACAAAATTATAGAGAAATAAAAAAAGAGACTACAAAAAAGAATCTAGCGAGTCAGAAAGCAATTTCGGACTTAGGACCGAATAAGTAGGGATAAACTAGTTTGAAGGCGCCAACTTTCCCCGTTTGCAACTCGGTAGGAAAACCAAATAAAATAAAACAAACAAAAATTCAGAGTATGTAAAAACTCAGAGAGTATGATAAAACCACTCACTACTATTATGTGACAAACTCTCCCATACTCTTAATGCAGAAAAATCGCAAAATAATTATGTAAGAAAAGTAGAAAAATCCTAAAACAATTACATAAGAAAAGTATTTTTCAAAAAACAATTTAACAAAATTTCTTTACTCACAGAGCTTTTACGAAGAGAATCAAGCATCTTGACATCAATGAAAATCAATTATTCACCTAGTTAAGAATTCGAATATACATAAACACATCTTTTGAGCTAACTTTTAAAAACTAGCCAGAAAGACAGATATCAAAAAAAAGACGACAATCAAATATGGTAGAATTTAGGATTGGTTGATTGTCAAAAATATGTAAATTTGCTGGGCTCTATAATTTGGTTGAAGTTTATCAGCAAGTATTGTAAGATATTTCCAAGATGTGTGTGGAAAAAAATAAGCATGATATGAGTGTTATAATATAATCTTCACAGCAAGACCACTAACAATGCTGACTTTGAAATCTATTGTTGTGTGGAGGTTTTGGAATTCGAAGTAGCAAGACGGTTAGTATATATTTGTGATGAATATAAGTTTTAAGAAATTAAGGTATTCACATGATCTAAACAACATTGAAATTTTTTTGATATTATTGTATTTATCTATTTTTTGTGGGTAGTTAAGTTATCATTTCTAAATAAAAATTCAAAATGATATTTCTGTAAATTGATATGCAAGTTACTATTCATACAGGAATTTTAATTATATGTGAACTTAAATGAATCTCTTTTGTTAAAAATGTTACTGACTACATTATTGTTAATAAGATGCAAGTCTAAATCCAAGAATTCCACCATATTAGAGTTGAAGTTAGTTTTAAGGAGCTTCAGATAAACAGGGTAGAACGTAATATTTGGTCTGTGTATTCACTATTTTTACCAATAATTATTAAATCATCTATATAAGCGATAAATCAAGTAAGAATCATTTACAACATGATCAATTAAAAAAAATGTTAATATAGGTTCGCTAAACAATTACTAGCTGGACCACTCTGAGGTAATCCTTTGATCTGTTTATAAAGATTCTGATCAAATGCAATGAAGTTTTCTTTTAATACGAGGTTAATAAGAATATCACATTTTTCTTTTTTCGTTGAAGTATATAATTCATATTTATCATAAATTAACTTGTAGAACCTTAATCATATCGTCAATATCTATAGAATTAAAAGGTCCTCGAAATCAAGCCATGCATGGAAAATTGACATATCATAGTAACTCTAGCAATCTCCTAGCTATTTTAATTATTGCCGTGTTTTGTAAGTTATCAATTAGATTTTGAAGAAGAGATTATAAGATCTTCCCAGACTTCGTGATATATGTATTGTATCCATTAGTGATACTACGGAATTTTATAGGCTTTTATGAAATTTTGGTGTTAAAAAATACTTTTGGATATTTAATATTATTTAGATGAATATTCAGTCTTTTGTTCAAAAGCTAAAAAAAAGACGATTATCATCTTCTGTATTATTGTAAATTGATTTTTTGAAATGAATTATTATTTAAAGTGTGGTTACTTAATATTTTACTGTAAAAGTATTTACAAATTATGGCATAATTAGCAGAGATCTTATCAAAATATGTAATCACGAAATCATTTTGGATATTTCTATTGATGATTTAAGATCTTTATACATAATTTCATTTTCAACAGTGAAATCTAATTCCCGAATTTCTGTTGCTACATAAGATCTAAATTGATTGAAAGCTTCAATCGGCATTCCGTATTTAATTGCAATTTTAAGGTAGAATTTATCTAAATCTTTTATGATTTGTTTCGTAACGTTAGATTTATTTTTTGTGATAATCAGTCTAAAACCGGTACCTCTTTATCCATAAAATTTCTTAACAAATCATCTTTCATGATGCCAAGGTCTCCTGTGACAACGTGCTGATGATAATCATCAATATAGTCCCGATATAGATTGCATTTACATGATTCTGAACTTAGGATTTCCGAGACTTGATTATAATTAAATATAAATCTACCAAGTTTCTTTTTGTATTTGAAAGCCTTTTTAATAATAATATTTTTAATAGGAAAAAAGGATTGATATATATTTTTGAAATATACTTGAAAAATTAGTTTTGTTAAAGGATTTATTCATAAATAATAATGTACAATATTCTGTAGAGTAATTTTCACTTGCATCTAATTTAATATTCATTTTTTGTACTAAATAGTTATTAAGATCTCGAATCATATGCATACCATGAGAATCCCGAAATTTATATATCTGCTTAAAATATCTGTCATAATTTTAATTTCAGTTTTATTCATGCCAAACATAAACGATTTAATTAAGCCTGTGTTGTAGTTATCATCAAATTTAACAGCTAATTCTAACATTGAATTCTCTTGAGGGTTGTCATGTCTCTAGTAACTCTTTTTCTACGTTTAGCTCTTGAAATTCTCGCTAAACCAATATTATTACTATTATCAATAGATTTATCAAAATTCATATATAAATATAAATATATATATATATAATTGCTTTATATACAACCTATGGCAATAAAGTTTGGTGAATAGTCTTGTAACACTAACCTTCATGAAATATTAACGAAAGTTGCCTTACTGTCATTCAAAATAGTCAACTTTCATAGCTATGAGCCTCTGAGATCTGCTATGCATGTCCTGGAAACTTTGCAGGAAGTCTTCTTTTGAGATGGAGTTCAAAAGCCTAGTCACGTTTCGTTGGATGTCAGGAATATCATCAAATCTCTTTCCTTTCAAAGCGAGTTTAGTCTTGGGAACAGGAAGAAGTCTAGAGAATTGAGATCTGGCAAGAATGGTGGATGTTCAATTTGCCTCACCCACTTTTTTGCCAGGAATTCTTAGACTTTAGCTGTGTCAGGGCGAGCATTGTCGTGAGCAAAAAACCATAAACCTTGAGCGTATTGGGGACGAACCATTCGTAAACATTTCATGAAATCGGTCAAAATTTCAATGTATTTACCTTGCAGTAGTCATCGTACAGATCATGTGCACAGTTAATCGATGACATTTCGTGATTAATTTACTCACTTTCTAAATGTTTTCGTCACTGACGGGGGTCACCAGTCTTTCGCTATGGGGGTTGTCAGAAACAGTTTCCCAGCCTTCTTAAAAACGGACGAATCACTCAAAATATACTGCATGAACAATGATTGATCTTCATAAACACGTACCAGCATCGAATAAGTTTCTTTCGGTGTCTTGCCATGCTTAAAACGAAACTTTAAATTGATCTTTTGTTCGTTCATTTTCTTGTTCTTAGTTAAGAACCAATGCACTAAACAAGCACTTCGTAAAAAAATCTTACACAAAACACAAACGACGTTTAATTAAACAGCGGTGGTGGCAGATGATCAACACCTGCCGCAACACACGTTCAGCGTTTTGTTCCGCCAGTACTGCCAGAACAGCAGCTCTAACTTCATTCACCGAACTTTGTTGTCAGTGGTTGTAGCATTAATTTCATACTATTATCTTTACTCCTTTTTTACCATGTTTCGATATTTGACTGTCCAAAGTTGTTCAAAGCTTACCTAACAAGGGTTTGGAGTTATAAGGACGGTATTTCAACAACAACTACAGGGTGTCCGGGCTTAAAGTATCCAAAAATTATGTCTTATTTTTACGGAACTACCCATCAGAATGTAATAAACTGTTCATCTATGGGTTGGAAACCCCTCCGAGATTTTGGGTCTAAACCGACGCGGCCGCATATGTATTTGGCAATTGCAGACGGTAAACTTGTTACACTGACTTCATTAATAAAGATGCCAGACGCCACTGCAAAATGCAGTGCTTACTTTTGTTAACGGAATTTAAATCAGTTTCTCGTTTACAGCGACGTGTTAGAACATAATGGAATATCATTACTGGATTGCTTGATAAATTTATTAGGACTCCTACAAAATGAATCTCGAAACATGATCAAGAGTGTCTTCTATCACGAAAACTTTGCACCTTTGCTGTGGTGTCCCCATCTTTTAATAATGAAGTCAGTGCGTAAGTTTATCGTCTGCGATTGCCCAATGTGCGCACGTACGGCCAATCGGACTAGTCTCAAAAATCTCGAAGTGGTTTCAATCCACAGATGAACAGTTTAATATATTCTGATGGGTAGTTCCGTAATAATAAGCCATTACTTTTGGATACTCTAAGCCCGGACACCCTGTATTGAATAAGTAAGATAGGGGTCGGGGTAGACAAGTGAATATGGTCACAAACTCGTGGCGCGAGTGTCACAGGAATAAGTCGTGGTGTCATTGAAGATCTACGATGTAGAGGGGCCGAAGCACATTAAATCTGGCGATGCTCAATATTCTCCCTTTAGGTACCAACCTGTTCATTTGACCAAAGGCTGAAAGTTATGAGGTCCGTTGCCAATAGCCTTCGTGTCCTTTTATAGTAGGCGTTAATAAACGCTTTCTCTCTTTTAATAAATCAGTTCTAGTATTTTATTGTTTACTGGGAGTTTTACTGTTGTATTTAAGACATTATATTCACGGTATATGGTTTATCTGTTATGAACAGAAATACCATAGTTCCAATATACTTAAAGTTATATATATACACTGCTGGACAATTGCTAAGGACGGATAACAGTATCATCCATAGCAACCACAAAATGAAAGGAAACAAAATGTGGAAAATTAGAATAAGTGCGGGATATTAGTAAGAAGAAGTATGAGTATGCAAATTTTTTTTCCACGTCTGTTCATCACGTGATAGCGTTCATAAGAGCTTTAAAGGTTTTGACGCGTGTGGACAGTTGTTATTTCAAGTCAAAGTTTTACAGGAAAGATTTAATAGACGAACTTAAAATTTTTGGCATGTCTTCCCGACATCACATAGACGATTTTATGCGTGGCCGAATTATTGGAAAGATCGAAGAAGGGCGAAAAATAACAGATGTTGCCAGGGAGTTCGACATCGCTCACAGCGTTGTTTCACGGCAGTGGAAGTCATTTAAAACTACTGGAATGTGTATTAGACGGCACGGGAGAGAGGTCGTTTAGAAGTTCGACGCCTGCAGAAGACAGATATATCCCATCAGCAAAAAGGAACAGGCGCACCACAGTTTTCAGCAGGTGGCAAATCAGCTTCTGGCTGCCTCAGGAGCAGATTCCCGAAAACTGTTGCCAGACGTTTGAGAGGAGGGGAGGACTATACGCACGCAGACCTGTTGTGTGTGTCCCATTGACCAGACAGCACCGTACCGTCCGTTTGCAATGGTGTCGTGAGCATCACAATTGACCGGAACAGGACTGGCATGCGTACTATTCTCGATGAGAGTAGGTTCAGTCTGTCATTGGATAGTAGACGCCAACTGATCTGGCGCGAGAGTGGTACTGCTTATCGTCCAGAAAATATCCAGGAAAAGGACGGATATCCGACATGCAGTACGCGGTGTGGGCTGGCATCAGCGATCACCGCCGCACGCGCCACATGTGGTTGCGAATGGGACTATGACGGGAATAACGATACATTGATGGAAGTTCTACTTCCTCATGTTCGTCTTTTCCGTGGTGCTGTCGGCAGGATAAATTTGTTTTTATGGATGACAACGCAACATGTCATCGAACACTCGCTGTTCAGGATTGTCTAGACAGTGAGGGTATTCAACGTCTCGTATGGCCAGCGTTCTCCAGATCTAAAACCCCATTGAATATGTGTGGGATGCTTTGGGAGGCAAGTTGCTGGTCGAAACTATCCTCCGACAAACAAGAACACCCTCATCCGTACTCACAGAGGAATGGATAAATTGCCTCAACAACAGCTGCTGGATAATGTTGTGCAAAGTATGGTACGACGTGTGGGAATGTTGCATCACACTCCACGGTGGACATCATCCCGTACTGATAACTTTCTTTAAGGTGCCTGCTGACTTTTAGATGCATTGTTCCATTTCTCCGTACGCAGATCAAATGAACATTTTTTTTTTCAGATGTTTCACAGCTTTTGTACTTTCCAGAACAATAAATATTCTTTATTCTAATGTCTGAACAGTGTGGCAACTATATTTCATTCTACTAGGCCTCATGTCTCGCTTAATGTTATGCTACATAGCAATTTGTGATCCGTCCTTAACAATTGTCCAGCAGTGTATTTCTTTAGAACCAATGTTTTTTGAATTAGAAAAGTTTGTTTTTGTTTCATCTACGGGTTTTAATCATAATAATTTTTAATGTTTCTGTAATCATTCAAATCAAAATTACTCTTCAAATTAATGGTGCATCGAAAATATAGTTCTTTGTGTTAATTATCTTCATACTTTATTCATAAAAACAATAGATTTCATTGATCTCATTTTCATCTCTAGAAAAAAAGTTCTTATGCATGCAGTGTTATTTTCTTTATATGAGTATAAAAAAGTTCGAGCATACTGAATTAGTGAATGCAGATTTAATTTCCATAAATTCAAGAAAAAAAGTGTTTACCTTAATTTTCATGCGCATAATTTAAAATGTTCAAGTCAGTGGGCGAAACTGATGTTAAATATACTCTCGATGAAAAGATTTTTTCAACATTAGTTCTTCACTTTTTTTTTATCTTATAACCTACGGATGTACTGTCAGTTATATTTTTAATTAACTTTATTGCTTACGGGGATCAAAACAGTACGGAGAGACTTCATGCAGTTGGTTAATTTTTCTTCGAAGCTTAAGTTATTTCTTTCTTTGTTTATAAAAATATGTATAATTAGTAAATGTTATTTGTTTAAGTACGAGGAAGATGAAATTATTTAAAAATTAATTATAAAATAACTTACATTTTTTCAGCGTTGTAAAAATTTTGTTTTGATAGGAAAAGTTTTGAAGAAAGATATATTTCTGAAGGAGTAAAAATAAACCAAGCTCACAATACCATATAAGTAATATGTACGTATTTGTTGACTTTTGATATAAAAAATTCATATAAAAGGAATTTTTTAAATCAATTCCTACTTAGATCAACAAAGAAAAATAATATTTTAGCTACTTTTTATTAAATAGTTACAATTAATACAAATATGTATATACATATGACAGAATATATATATGACAGAATCACAACATTAAGTGGTAATTAATTTTTGTTAATTATCACTAAAGTATCGCCTTGTCATCCAAAAAAATCGTGTATATAAAATTTCAGTTCAATTGAATGCTTTAAAACGTGAGAAAAAAAAATCTTATAAAGTTTTGACCCACGGGGCTAAAAATGAAACCAAAGTGGCTAGATCTATAATTCTTTAAATAATTAGTTTTAGACACACACACAAGTAATTTTATTTAATTATAATTAAATTATCTTATTTTTTACCCAAAACAATAGTGTATAGAATTTCAGCTAAAACAAGTGCTTTAAAATGTGAGAAAAAAATCTTTTTTTTTTTTTTTGACACAATTAGCCAAAAATTATGCCAACGTGGCTGTATTTGCAATTCTTTGAATTAGTTTTAATGAATTGAATTTTATATTAATTTTAATTAAATTACTATATTGTCATCCAAAATAATTATGGATATGAAATTTCAGCTCAATTGAGCGCTTTAAAATGTATTTTATTAACGATTGAAAATTCCACCAAGATAAATAAATATATAGAAGCGTGAGCTTATAGTAGAAATTGAAAAGTGACCACCATTTGGCTTAATTAAAATACAACGGAGAAAGATTTTATCGAAGAGAGAGAGAGAGAGAAATCAAGTACAAGTACTATATATTCTAATAAATGAGGAATGTTAAATCTCGGTGGTAGAGTATTACCACTACTTTTACGAGACAGTCTTAGATTGGTTAAGCAAGCCTGATTTAGTTGATTCAACTGAGATGCCATTCAAATAGTTGACGGGTCTGAAGATCTTAGCGTCGAATAAAGCCAATGGTTCAACTAGTGGATAGAAGAGAGAGTGAAGGACTCAATCTCCACATGGGTACTTGTGCCTGGTAGGTAGACACCTGGGATGTGAGTTGACTGAGTGCGCATAGAAACAAGTCTTACACCGGTTTTACAAGGCAGTTTTAATTCATTCAACTCGGATGCCTTTCAACTCGTTGATAGGTCTGAAGATCCTAGCTTCCAAAACAGTGATCCAAACAGGGGGCATGAGAAAGTGAGTGACACTATCTCCACAAATGCACCTTAGTGCTTGGTGGATTCCACTCGTGATTGGGATGATTTGACTGGATTATGCATAAAGTGAAAAGCGATTCCTCGTTTAAAACATATCTGTTACTATCCCCTGCCATTCACTCGGTCAACTACTGCTTCTGACTGAAAGCAATTTTAGTATTCTAGAGAAATAAAATGGAAGAGTAAATGCCACGCTTCAATGACTCTGTTTTAATGTTGTAATCAAATGGTCCCTTATATTTTAATATCGATTTTCAACTCAGCCTAAGTAAATAACAAAAATAAACTTAAAATAAATAAACAAATAACAGAAAATAAGCAGTATATTGAGTTTCGCTAATTCGGTTTGGGATCAGTCTATCGAAAGAACTCTCATTTAGTATACGCTTATTAGTCATACTTATTACGAATTCTCAAGGGCTGCCGTTGTCTAGTGGTCACGGTATCGGATCATGGCAGGCATGCTGCCATGAGTTTGAGCCCAGTACGACTAAAAGACCCGCCGCGTAGGGCAGCAATTCACGTTAAATCTGTCGAGAGCTCAAGCGTCTTCCCGCTGGTGTGGTGCGATAGTTGGAAGAGGGAGCTGCCAGCTCAGGTGTCGCTCACCGTCACTCTGATTCATGGCTCAAAAATTACGTGGTTCGTTGCCAAAAGCCCTCGTGTAGCTGAACAGTGCGACGTTAATATTCACCTCATATTACCGAATTTTTACTTTCACTTTACTCCCTTTGTTTCTTTAAATAAAGAGGCCTGCGGTAGCCCAGTGGTCAAGCGTATCGGATCATGGCAGGCATGTCATGGAGTTCGAGCCTAGTACAACCAAAGACCCGCCATATAGGCAGCAATGCACGTTAAATTTGTGGAGAGCTGAAATGTGCTCCCATTGGTGGTGGTAGTTAGAGAGAGGGTGCCAGCTCAGGTGTCGTCCACGTTACTTGACCATGTTTCAAATTACATGGTCCGGTCACCAAAAGCCCTCTGTAGTTGGTAGAACAGTGTGACGTTAATATTCACCTATTCATTCATTCAAAATAAAAATAGTAACTTATCCCTTATTTCAAGTTGTAGTGAATGTTTATTAACGTCATTCTCTAAATCAACACGAGGTCTATGGGTATCATGTAGATTATGACTTCGTAATTTTGAACCGCCGCCAAATGTCGAGTGGACACTCTGAACTGGCATCCCCACTTTCTAAACTTCGACATTATGCCATCATAGGGGCTTTGAACTGTAACAGATTTTACGTGTAGCATGGTGAGCCCCTGATGGATCACGGTGGGTCACCACGTGATCATGGCACTTGCATCACCGTGAGACATGCCGGATTTTACGTGCACCCGTCTACACTGGGGTCTTCAGAGGCATCGACTTGAATTCACCACTCAAAAACCAAGAGTTCGAACCATGGATTACGAGTTCAGACCACGAGGTTACAGTATACATCAGAGGTGGCGAACCTTAATTGATCAACGTACCTTTCTTCTAAAAAAGCGTTTAATGAGGTACAGAGGTGTCGCCAGATAATCGAGTTGTGATTATTGGGAAAATAATAAAAACTAAATACCTGTAACAACTCAAAACTTTATTTACCACGAAAATATCTTTTGCACAGAAAAGTTGTAAATGTTTAAGTTATACGTGTAATTCAAATTAAATTAATATTAGTGTGACGTTTGCTGTTGCAGATTGATGATAAATAACATTGGGATTATAATATATTACTTTCAATAGAATGCATGCTGAATTTGAGTACTCTACCAAATGATTTATAAGCAATTAATTATTTTTACTATGGTTCACTTTACTGACAAGAAGATTTATGGATTTGTTTCAAAATGCCGCTTTATAGACAATGTTCAGCTCT
>BMAU01011948.1:22500-39924 GCA_019973935.1 Trichonephila clavipes | reverse complement strand
ATTTGCAGTGATGTCAAAGATTTGTAAGAAATATTTCAAAAATAGTTTTCAACACTTAGTAAATATTAATCTGGTAATGATAGAGCTAAGTAGTACACATTTATTAGTGTGTACCATTTATTTCAATTAGATATTTCTCTAAACAACTAACTGCCAACTTTCAAGATTATTAGCCTTTCCGTTTTCACAGATCGCGCAATTTGAAATTTCGGTTAAATAATTAGAATTGAAATGCTCCTTTCTTTGTCTTATTCTTTACTTGCGGGTTCATTCCATTTAACACGTAGCATTCTCCTATTATTCTTCAAAATCGATTCTCATCGGAATTGAATTCAAACTCAAGACTCACTTAGAACATAGCACGCGCTTTGTTCGAAGCTCCCGACTGCAATTTCAGTGCTATTCTGGCCCTTCTCTGAAAAATGTACCAGTTTGCATCTCGAATGTATTCCACTTAAATTAAGATGGGAAAATATAAAAATACAAGAATTAAACTCCTTAAATATTAATAAAATTCAACTTTCGAAGTTGTTTTTATGTACTTGTTGTGGTATAACGTTTTGAAGTTAAAAGTATACCATAATAGATTTAGTAACTTGTGACAACGAACATTGTAGCAGTTATGAAATCACATCTCCAGTAGCTTTAAGAGACTAATGGTTATTTAATTCAAACAAAAACTCGCATTCAACGAAAAGAAACATTCATTATGCCAAGTGTAAATTGGCTAATATGGAACCCATATGCACAGTCACTATGAATCCCGTACATAATATTTTACTTTCACTCCTTATTTATGTAAGCTAATGTTTCTATATTTATGAATATATTTGGATAAATTCACAAAAGAGTCGTGTTAAATTTTATTATGTAATGCTTCAAGCGAAGTTATTTTTAGTTCTTTCCAAAAAATTTAACCATTTGAAATACACTAAAATGCCTAGAATCATGAGATAACAATATAAAAGAATTCAGATGGCAAAAGCATCGCATAAGAAATTTATAAATAAGTAATGCCTGGTCCTTTTTTATTTTGCAATCGTTTGTTGTTTATCACTTGATGTGTGCTGATGCGATTAGGGCATACGACCAGTGCCGATTTAAGCTAATTTCGGGCTCTGGGCGCAGAAGATCTACAGACCGCATTGGCACTGGCGGATCGAAATTTAGTACCAGAAGGCCTGATTAAGTCCAGCTTATCCGGACCCCTGGGCGCTTGGGACAGGCGTCCAGGGTACAAACCGGCACTGCATATGACGAGAATTAATAGAATTTGTTTGCAGAATTCTAGTTAGCATTAGTGACATAAAGCATTCTATTTCAGAAGTTAAAGAATTTCAACATTGCTGGAACTACAGTATCAAATATGTGCCGGGAGTATATAATTTTAGGCAGAATTTCTCCCCATGAATCACATATATTTAATGATAGAAACCTGTGATGTTTGCAAGACAATGGGCTAAATCCATGTGAAATCATAATCACATGATAACTACAATCATGAGTTTTCAGCCAATCGGTTCATTAATTCATGGAACGTCATAGACTAATGATAAATGCAATTACGTGTTTCCAGTCAATTAGTTCATGTGTTTCGTTGTGGCCGCCTTTTACTTTTTACAGAAACTTTATTTTAAAATATAATTTTGTTAACAATAATAATTCACAAAATAAATGCAAAGAAGTTAATTTAAAAATACGCATATGATATAATAAATTTTTTCTTAATTTTGTGTGTGTGAAAAATCTTTCGAAGAATCTTATCATTTGAACAATTTTACTAAATTATCAAAGTCGAAGTTTTATCTAAATTGTGCAAGTAGAACAGCCTGTGAAAGTCTAATATCAGTTTTGAATTCAATGGAGAACACGCGAGTGAATTTATCATGTGACCTTCATGAAATTAGCCCATTACATTAAATAGCAGCTACAATTAATAAGTGCCACACTACTGACGTATCCGTGAGGACACAGTACCGAAATTTGGTGTTGATAGGATATGGCAGCAGAAGACCGATTGAAATGCCTACTAATTACATGATATCGGCTGCAGTGCCTCTGAAGTTCTCATGAATATATTAATGACACCCTTGATGGCTGAAAAAACATTGAGTACTCGAAGAAATCCAATTGGTAAGAGCTTTTGGTAAGGCTTAAGCCCTACAAACCTATGAATAGAAGTTTTAACGAGGATTATGCAAGCTGGTAACAGCTCAATGATGATTTGGGCTGCTTTTACATGCGACGAACTGAGTTCTCTTTTTAAACTAAACTAAATCATTTATTGGAAATAATTATATTGGAGACAATTTGCAGCCATTCATGGATATCATGCATCTAAACAGTGATGGAATTTTGCAATACTTCATATCATTGAGCCTAAATTCATCATGATTGGTTTGAAGAGCATTCTGGATAATTCCTGAAAATGATTTGGGGCATCTAGATCACTATACATGATTCCCAATGAATATATATTACTTTTTAAGAAAGCTAGTTCGTGCACAAAATCCTGCACTCTGGCAACACTTTCACACTTACAGAAGACTGAAGACAACATGGTTGAATATTTTTTCATTGAATTTCAAACGAATTTTTGAGTCACGCATCCGGGCAAAAAAAAAAGAAATTCCACATAACATTTAAAGGTATTTCTTATTTTAGCCCTTCAGTATACCCTGAAACCCTGTAATTCTGGAATCATCAAGTTCTAAGAAGGTTACTGCAAATTCTTTTAAACTACTTATTATCTACACGCGATTAAAAACTATTGCGGGAATTAACAGTTAAAATAAGATAATGAATTTTTTATCTTTACGTTTCCTGTTGAATTTTATTCATTAAGGGGTAAAATATTTCATCATTGGTGATATTACCCAAATCCGGTCAGTCCAAATCAAAGGGCGTTTTCCAAAGACCACACCCAAAAATGGTGTCCAGAGCCCTTGTAATGCTGTCTAGCATGGAAAATTATTCGCTTGTTAATATTTAAGAGCTTCCTAAGACGTCTCCATTAAAGCTGCTCATCTGTTGCTCTAAATCTAAAACTATCTATAACAATCTTTTCGAACAAGTAGCACAGACATAAGGGTGTGTTTGGATAATGAATTGTTCTCATGTAACGTCGTAAAAAACATTCAAAGAGGTCTTTAGAGATTTAGATTAATTGAGATGTATCTGTTCAATAAGTAATAGATATATCAAAAGACGGGAAATCTATTAAAGGAGGTGAGTACTTATAACAAAAAGATGTTAAGGATGTATTGAATGATTGAATATTGTAAGAAATGTATGAAAAAGACAAAAAGAATATTCTACACGAGCAAAGCTATGAATTATTAAGTTAATAAAAAAATTTTTAAAAAAACTCTTGTCTATATAACATAACAATTTTTTTAATATACACTGCTGGACAATTGCTAAGGACGGATCCCAAATTGCTATGTAGCATAACATTAAGCGAGACATGAGGTCAAGTAGGATAAAATATACTTGCCACACTGTTCAGACATTAGAATAAAGAATATTTATTGTTCTGGACAGTACAAAAGCTGTGAAACATCTGAAAGAAAAAAAAAATGTTCATTTGATCTGCGTATGGAGAACTGGAACAATGCATCTAAAAGTCGCAGGCACCTTAAAGAAAGGTATCAGTACGGGATATGTCCACCGTGGAGTGTGATGCAACATTCCACACGTCGTGCCATACTTTGCACAACATTATCCAGCAGCTGTTGAGGCAATTTATCCCATTCCTCTGTGAGTGCACGGATGAGGGTGTTCTTGTTTGTCGGAGGATAGTTTCGACCAGCAACTTGCCTCCCCAAAGCATCCCACACATTTTCAATGGGGTTTAGATCTGGAGAACGCGCTGGCCATACGAGACGTTGAATACCCTCGCTGTCTAGACAATCCTGAACAGCGAGTGTTCGATGTCATGTTGCGTTGTCGTCCATAAAACCAAATTTATCATCGACAGCACCACGGAAAAGACGAACATGAGGAAGTAGAACTTCATCAATGTATCGTTGGCCCGTCATAGTCCCATTCGCAACCACATGTAGGCGCGTGCGGCCATTGATCCGGCCCACACCATGATACTGCATGTCGGATATCGGTCCTTTTCCTGGATATTTTCTGGACGATAAGCAGTACCACTCTCGCGCCAGATCAGTTGGCGTCTACAATCCGATGACAGACTGAACCTATTCTCATCTGAAAATAGTACGCATGCCCAGTCCTGTTCAGTCCAATTGTGATGCTCACGACACCATTGCAAACAGGCAGTACGGTGCTGTCTGGTCAATGGGACGCACACAACAGGTCTGCGTGCGTATAGTCCTCCTCCCCTCAAACGTCTGGCAACAGTTTTTCGGGAGATCTGCTTTCCTGAAGCAGCAAGAAACTGATTTGCCACCTGCTGAGCTGTGGTGCGCCTGTTCCTTTTTGCTGATATATAGGACGATATATCTGTCTTCTGCAGGCGTCGTACTTCTAGCACGACCTCCCCCGTGCCATCTTCTACACATTCCAGTAGTTTAAAATGATTTCCACAGCCGTGAAACAACGCTGTGAGTGATGTCGAACTCCCTGACAACATCTGTTATTTTTCGCTCTTCTTCGATCTTTCCAATAATTCGGCCACGCATAAAATCATCTATGTGATGTCGAGAAGACATGCCAAAAATTTTAAGTTCGTCTATTAAATCTTTCCTGTAAAACTTTGACTTGAAACAACAACTGTCCACACGCGTCAAAACCTTTAAAGCTCTTATGAACGCTATCACGTGATGAACAGACGCGGGAAAAAAATTTGCATACTCATACTTCTTCTTACTAATATCCCGCACTTATTCTAATTTTCCACATTTTGCTTCCTTTCATTTTGTGGTTTCTATGGATGATAGTGTTATCCGTCCTTAGCAATTGTCCAGCAGTGTAATTTCAATTGGACGATGGATTTAATAATCATCATGCTAGTGCACATTAAAATGCAAATTTAGTTACCATAAAAAGAGATTGGAAGAACTTTAATGTATCATTTTTTAAATTAAACATCGCTAGCATTAATAAATAAGCTTTGGTTACAATTTTCGAATTAATGATATTTATAATCAATAAACCATTTTTTTAAAAAATGTTTTGTTATTTATTTAGCTTTTTAAAGGATTTTCTACTTTGAAGAAATATTTAAAAAGTAATTGTTGAATCATTAACTATCCCAAGAAACTGCGACATTTTTTTCGGATGTTGAATTTTACCTCTAAATATATTTAACATGCTTAGTAATTGTTAAGCATAGTCAAATGTCGAGATCGACAATTGAGCTGATGCTCAACTCTCCGAATCCACGCCATGCTGAGGAAAACAATCTATTTGTTTGTTTATTGAGAGAACCGTTTACTGGATGTCTTCTAACAGAGAAAATTTACTTAAAACTTGTTAAGGTATCCGACTACGTTCGGAACCGTGATTTTGCAAAAGCGTATAAATGGATGATATTTAGCGTCACTTAGATTAGGAAATGTATATAAAGTTGTTTTAAGAATAGCATTACACTAAAAATATATTTAAGTACAATATTTTGACAAAAAATGAACAAAGAATGACCAATTTTATAAATATTCTCCTTTTGTGAAAAATGCTTCTATTGTAATAATATTTTGCCTGTATATAGATCAGGCCTCTGTACAGAGGCTCAACTAGAATTTTTGAAATACATAACTTATAAGTGGGTTTATCCATGTTTTACGACAACAGAAGGGAGAAATTTTAAGAAAAAACGCCGATAATTATTTCAAATTGTTGTAACTCTGAAAATAATGTGAATTTTTCAAAAATCGTAGTTGAGCCTCTGTACTGAGGTCTGAGCTATATACAGGCAACATATTATTGTAATAGAAGCATTTTTCACAAAAGGAGAACATTTTGAAAAAAAGTTATTCTAAGTTAATTTTTTGCCGAAATATTGTTCTTAAATATTTTTTTTTGTCAAAATGTCCTTAAAACAATTAATTTTATACATGTATTTTAATCTAAGTGACACTAAATATCATGAAAATTATCCATATATGCGCCTTTTTAAAATGACAGTTTCGAACGTAGTCGGATACCTTAATGTCTAAAGGAATTTTATATATAATACTAATTACATAGTGAAAAAAAATAATGACGAAATAATCTTCGTTTTTACCCCTTAACAGGTTTGTCTATACTCCGTAAGGGCAACCGAAAGCTGGTCACAACCGATTTGCCCGTTAACGTACCATCACTGATATTTTCTGCTTTCTATCTTTGATTTGCACATTTTTTTAAATTCTTTTATTGAGATTAGTGTTTTAAAGAGGTGTAGCTTGTCCATGGTACTCTCTCTCTCTCTCTAAAATACTTCTCGTCCGGGATTTTCTTTGTGGGAAAGGCGGGAACTCAGATTCTTGAAAATTTTCGATTAAGAACAGGGATTGTTAAGGCAATGAACAATTTGTTGCTTGAGAAGAAATGAAAAGGGAAAAGTGATCCAAAAATGCCGATATTATCTCTGTCTTCGTTGCAACGTAAGACTTAGTATTACATCAAACTTCAAATTGTGCGTGCAATCACACACACAAAATCCTCAACCGTTTGAAAAATAAGGTACGAACATGAATTTTTTCTTAAGTGTGAGAGATGGAAGCATTTTTCATAGCATGCAAAATGTATTTATAAAAAGCAAACATTTAGGGGGTTTTATCTTCTACAATTATAAAATAAAAAGCACGATGAAAACTTTAAAGTTGAAAATTAAAACAAAATTCTTCCATTTTTGCATTCTGTATTATGTTTAGTCATCTGCAATAAAAAATATGTGCATTTTTGGAACATTTGGGGAGGGGGGTAATTGACCACTTAAAGAGTTAGTCTGATTTTGCTTTTATTCTCGGTAATATAAAAGTACCTAAAATAAATATTTCTGAATACAAATTATCACAATAGGTGAGTTATAAAATTATCTCTCTTTTACAATATCATTTGCATAACATTTAACACAACTTAGGGCAGGAATCTTTATTCGGTGAAGTAATATTTTAACACTTTTCCTTGCATTAGAATATACACACAACAGGGGCGTGTGCACACGTTTTTTATGGAGGCAGAGCATATATTTTAAAAAACGTGTAGACGAAGTAATCTTTTATTCTAAAAATTAAAAATCTGTGTTGAGAAACCTAGCTTATTAGCCGCATACCCAGGAGGGTGAACCCCCTTCATGTGCACCATTGATATACACACTGATCGTTTGGTGCTCCAATGTGCAAAATTGATACCTAATTAACAAAAAGCTAAGGGGAAAAAATAGAATTTTTAAGAGAGGCACAGGTGTTTAAATCCACTTTTAAGCTAACTTTTCGGCGAACAAAAAGCTTTTGTTCAACTCCAAACAAATAAGTTGATTAATATTTTTTTAAAAAAAAAAAGAGAAAACGATCACATTGTGAGATCCCCCTGGGTTCCACCCTGGACACTAAGATTGAATTGAGGCAAAGAATTACCAGACGCCATTTTTAGAATAAAAAATTATATTTATTTAATTGATTCAATTAGCAACCTTCTAATTACAAATATTAAAAAATATATCTACGTCAAAGGGATTTACCTTTAATATTAATTTAAATCACAAAATATGATATTAATCAACTACTAAGCTCAATATCGAACATGTTTACTGGAATAAGAGGAACGAGAAATATACGCAACTTGAATTACTAACATTCATTAACTTTACACTGACTTTATTATATATTAACTCTTGTGGTCAGATAAACTAAGTTTTAAATATCACCTGGCTATAATGTCGTTCTCTCCAGGTAGATCAATCCTTAAAATGGTATTTTGCTGACTAAACAATAAGACTCTAATCACGACTTCTCTTGGCTCAATAGCCTTCTATCTGCTAACTTGCAACGCTCTCCTTAAATGCCTTAATTCATTTGCATATCCGGTTTTCTCCTTTCAGAGCTGGTTGGAAATGTACGCGAATTTACAATCCCCAAAGACGCATAAGTGTATTAGTGATAAGGTGCCGTATAGATTCGTCACAACATATCATTATTTATCTCGTATACTTTTTTAATTGTTAAATTTTTCTTACTATGAAACTAAAAATAATTATTTATGTTCAGCTTTTGAATTAAACCAATGTCCAAAAGCAACAAACTTATTAAAGCTTTCACTTCACAGTTTAGTGTGAAACATGTGTTTCTTATACATCAATATATAATTTATTATAGTTTTTTAAATTTTTGTTATGAATGAGAATATTTTTAAAGTGTACGTGGTCTTTGTCGTGCTTTTGCAAGAGCTTATTTCCATAAGGACTTTCAGTCACCTAAGAATCCTATTGTTTTAGCTATAAATAAATTAGCCAGCTGGGGGCGGTTTTAGGGCCGAACAAACTGGACCCCTGCCCGGGGCGGCATTCAAATGAATTTGTGAAAAAAAAAATTTTTTTTACAAAAAATTTTATATATTTTCTGAAATATTATTGGATGGGAATTTGGTATCTCATTTAACATGTCTCACTTTCTTATTTTGTGCTCTGTATGTTTGATGCCAGTTTTCTTTTATGTTGAAACTTAAGAGTTAAATACGAGAGTATATGTTCAATCATGAAATTTGATAAGTTTACACATGTGTGTTTCACTAGTAACTTTCTCTCCATCCCAGAGTATGGTCACAACGGACATTCCTTTCACCCATGCGACGTCCGGTGTCAGCCATCCAAAAGGGGACAGGCGCATTAAGAATTTATAGAGAGTCCCAGGAGAAGTTTTATTTTAGTCTTGCGTGTAGTAACTATACTTACTTTGTGATTCCCATCATCAGTAGATTCTTTTTCGAAGAAATTGGTATGCTGAAATGAGCGATTCCTTGTCTTAACTTTAACACTTTTGGAATAACAACAGGTATTTATGTCCTTAATTTCGAATTATTTTGTACTAGCTGGTATACCCGTTCTTCGCACGGGGGAATTGAAAAATAAACAATACAGATTGAAGGATAAAGAAGTTTTTAATGAGTTAATTTTACGTGAAATGCATATTAAACAAAAAAAAACACATGTTTGTTAAATTTTAAGTCTGTAGATCTAATAGCTGATAAAAATTATTTTTTTAATTTATAACGCTCCTTAACTCTCTTGTGGGTCGATTTTCAAAAACACCTTCCTAAGCTGATCTCTGCTTAACAAAAGTAAAACATTGTTACAAATTTTGTGTAATGAGCGCTTAAAATAGAGTAAATAATTATATCTAGAAGTGTAATACGTTAATATTACTTTCTGTTGTTATTCTGTTTAAATTGTAATATTCGCAAGCAACGCCGTTCCTTAAATTATACCGGTGATTCAATGAAAACATAGTGAAATGCTAAAGATAGAGTGAAGTTGGCAACTTGGCAATTGATTGAACTGTGCAGAAGTCGATATGCTGTAGCACCACCTGGTGGAGAGCTGCAACGAAGATAATAGCACAAAACTCTTCTCCATAAAAAATACATATACATGCCAATTTTCATAGTGATCGGTTGAACAGTGTTAGAGTGAAGCGAGGCCATACATACAAACATCTATTTTTACTTTTTAGATAAACAAATAGCATTAAGGAATCTTAAAGTTCGGATCATTAAAATAGTTTATAGAAAATTTACATGCAGTGAAAATCGTTTCACACAAAACTGAGAGGGTATGAATTTTTTTTCGTGCTAAAAGAATTCCATGTTAAAGAATACTATAAAAACCATATATTTGACAAAATTAAGTTTATTTACATAAATATGTATATATATGTATATATTATATAAATGGTGCCCGCGACTTCGTCTGCGCAGGATTAGTCCTTCGAGTAGCTTTTATTTTCTTCTCTAAGGTCCTCTCGATCTATCTTTATACCAAAATTCATCAAAATTGGTTCTTCGGCTTAGTCGTGAAGGCGTAACAGACAGACAGAGTTACTTTGAGAAACCCTTGTTCTATATTGTGTAATGTATGTAATCTGAAACTAAGTATTTTTGATGTTGATCTCACTGATAGGTATTATAAATCCTATATTTTGTGTTGATAGATGTAAGGATGTATATGATGATTGATGGTAATGCAAAAATTATACGTAGCTATTGCAATATACTCCTATAAACTATTGTATGTTAAACAATTGTTTTCATTCAGCATAAACATGCAGATTTTGCGATTTAGAAACGCGTGAGCAAGCCACGTAGAGCTGGCCGTGGGAAAAACATGGCGTGCCCAAATGTATGCCAGCTACCTTTAAGGTTTGGCCTTGCGATTTGTTGATGGGCCATTGAAAATACAACTTTTAATGGGAACTTCAGGTGTTTAAAATTAAATGGTAAGTTATTGAGTATGATTGGGATGCGTGGTATAAGAACATTGTCTCCCTTGGCCTCTCCAGTTAAGATTGTGGCATTCACAATATGCCTTCCTAGTTCGGTGATTCGCAACCGAGTACCGTTGCATATTCTTGGTGCGTCCAAGTTGCGCATTAACAAAACAAGTACACCAACCTTCAATTCCAACTTATGTGATGGCACCCCAGATAAATCCAAAGAGTTTAGGAACTCTACTGGATAGCTCGTAGTGTCATAACTCCATCGACACATGACTGTGTCGATGGAGTTATACACTGATGTTTTTTTCGCTGGCTATTTCGCCCAAGATTTTTTTATTTGTTTTCACAACAGTCTCATTTTTCGGTGCCAGTATAGTTCTTTCACACAACCATTTTTCGTCGAGAATATGTTGTTGCATATTCGGAAAAACTTGATCAATGAGTTCGTCTTCCGACTCCAATTTCTAGGAGTATTTGAGCATACGCTCCTGACTCAACATCACTACCTTGTAATTATCGCTAGTCACTCTATCTCAGTGCTTCTTAAACTGTGGGGCGCGCCCCCCTGGTGGGGCGCGATGACCTTACGAGGGGGGCGCGAGCATATCGAAAATAAAAGATTTAAAAGATAATTAGTTTACTGGAATGAATTAAAACAAAATACTTTCAGACATAATAAAAAATGCACTTTTACTCTGATATAATTTATAGGCGATATTAAGCCATCAAAAATAAAAACTTCTTCAATACCTAATTAGCTATCTTTGATCCTATAGCCAAATAAAAAACTTTTATTTGATTTGCTGTCATCCCGTGATGAGAGATTTTTTTATTACGCTTTTTTTTAATCTAACATACTACTCTTTCAGAGAAAAACCAGATCCCGGACCCAGAAGCGAAAAACTTTAGGAACATAAAAAATTCATCACTGTCATTATTTTTGAAATACTGCACATTATAGCTGTAATCTGTTTAACCTTCTAAGTTATTGGTACAGTTAGTTATGACCCCTCTCTTACGTGTTCTCTGTTGCGCTTTTTTCATGCAAAAGAGTTTTATGATATTTGGAAAACCACGGAGAGTACACACACACACACACACACACACACGCACGCACACGCGCACGCACACACGCACGCACACACACACGCGCGCGCACGCGCACACACACACACACATGAAATATTACTTGGCCAAGACATATTTTTATAAATATTCTCAATGTATAAAGCATAACGAAAAACGTTTCACACAATTTTTTAGCAGTAACATACATATTATCATAATGAATATACTTTTTACCCGGAAGTGGTCGCGCGGGACACACAGATTACGAAATCGTTAATTCTGGCAAAACTGTTTATTTATTACCAAAGAAAAATTGAAAAGTCCTTGAAAGTAAGTAAGTAAACTTTCTCTTAGCTAAATTATTCACTGGAATCATGATTTGTATCGTGTACAATAAAATAATTATAAAAAAAAAAAGGATTGGGGTGACTCAATAACCCCGACCGTACCGAGTGCGCGCCTGCTCTCGGGTTAAAACATGTTGAAGTCTTTTCACTTTAAATATTAAAAATAATACAATTATTCTTCATCGATATTTTATATTATTGATCATTATTTAACATCAGTGGCGCACACAAGGGGGGGGGGTCTGGACCCCCCAAAGCCCTTGATTCTTTTCCGATTGATTATAATTCTAAGTTTATAGTACGCAAAATTTAGTTAAGTATTTGTTATTAATGATTAATTTTATTAGTTAATGCTAATTATTTATTCAAGAATTAGTTTTTACTGTGTTTTTCTTCCCGAAAATCGACAAAATCAAAAGAACCTGATACAAGATTGGTGAACTTTCGACCCCGAACCCCCCTTGAAAAATTCCTGTGTGCGCTACTGTTTAACATCAATTATAAATGCTAATTCTGTGAGGCTTAAAATTACAATTCGCTCAAAACTAATTATAATTTGAGCAACGATTTTAAAAAAATCATTTTACGTTTTTGTAAACATTGTCGAGCACTTGGCTTTGTGTGTGTGCTTCCCTTACAATTCAGTTATTATATCAATAATGTTTTATTTTCTTATAAATGAACCCGAGCAAAGAGCGGGCACTGCAGCCGGTATACTTTTAATGTATCAGTGCTGCACATAATATTTTATAACTAATTAATACTAAATTAAGAACAAGTTTAATAAGCATTAATGACGTCCATGAGCTTGTCTTGGAAAGCAAAGTTTTTATAAGGAATGCTTATTATTAGAAATTGACCCTCTGAGTTCTTTTTCTATATTTAGCGCAGATATCTATATTTTGTCTTCTAAGCAGCTACCGCATTTTGTAATATGTTCAATTTAAAAGTTAGAGAAAGGAAAAATAACATAATAATTATCCTATTATTTTATTTATTTTGCTTAAAAGTAGTATATACAAAATTTCATACTTATGTTACTAATTTGTATGGTTTATAATTAAGATCGCCTATTGTAACTTTAGCGTCAAAGTGCATTATTATTGCATTCAGTACATTATTAAAGTATAAGGGGGGCGCGAAAAAACTTGTGATCAAAAAGGGGGGCGCCAGTATTGAAAGTTTGAGAAGCACTGCTCTATCTTTAGCCATTTTAAATTCATGCACTAAAATGTTGTGCTCATGTAGAACTTGTTGTATTTTTTGAACCGTGTTTCTTTCCACACCTTTTACGTACTCAGAAGGCCTATTAACTTGTGCTTCCATATCGCCCTTGAAATAAACTTGCAAAAATTTTGGTTGCGTATTGGTAGCAGGAAGCAAAGAGCCAATTGTGTGGTATATATTTGGCTTTGGATTGTGAAAGTCGGGCAAAATACCTGCATCGAAACAATGTTATCCGCCCCAAAAAGATGTCATATGGAAGCAAGTATTGTATTTTCTTATGTTTTTTAGAAAACGGCGAGACTCATCTGTTTCATAAGAGAAAAGTTCTTTAAGGGGTTCAACTGGCTCGTCTATTGAAGGAAGGGCTACTTTCCCTCCCGAACAACACATGCCTGCAGATTCCTCTTTCCATTTAAGAGTACCGCAAATTCTGCATTCTTTATTCATCGCTTCTATTTTTATAAGCGTGTGGCTTTCATAATTAAGAGTTTCGTCATACTCAAATGCAGCTTTATCGAATACTCCCCCCTCCACACACATGTGTTTTTTTGTGAGTATTAGACGTTGCTGTTGTGCCCTTTCAGCAACAGAACGTTTGCGAGATTCAGCTGCTTCAATGCTTTCTGTATCTCTCTGTGACGCCATGTAAGTTGCATGCTGAAGACGCCGAGCTTGGGACTGTTCCGGTGTCTCAGCAGCTCTGTGAGCTGCCTCACGCTCCGCCTGTTACAGCCTTCGCAGTTCGGCTTGTGGAAACGTTTCGTTAAATCTGGCTACTTTCTGACCTCGAGCTGAATTAGAACGTTGGGAAAGATTAGACTTACGCTTTCGCGGCATAATTCTTAGTAGGTGCTTTTTCTACACTTCCAAAAAATACAGTATGGCACTTATTATTTTTATACTTAAAAAATGCAATACCTGCCTATTCAATTAAAACTATAGCGTTATAATTAACTACTAACTACAAACAAAGTTGCAAATTTGTCCAAATGATGTAGTGTAGTGTGAAAGACTTAACTTATCTACTTTAATTACCAGAAGTGATAAAAGTAAGTTTTATTCTGAAATAAAAAAAATAGTGATTACAAAGCAAAAAATTCGAATCGAGCACGCAGTGGTGCCTGGCGTAGACAAAACAGAGGGGAGCGTTTTGCTTCATACATGAAAGATAGATGTATGCTGACGTGGCATGCCAGAAAAGCTTGCAGATGGCAGAATTTTTTCCTATTTACTTGACAATTATCGTTATATTTTGGACTCTTCACACAATATCTTTATATATTTATAAAATATAGCCTATGTGTTATTCTGATTTATAAGCGATATTATTGTAAAGTTTCATTAAAATCCATTCAGTTGTTTTTGCATGAAAGACCCCCAAACATCCTCAAAAACTTTCGCGTTTATAATATATATTAGGATTTGACTTAAAAAATACACAGTGCGGCAAATAAATTTTAAGACTCGTCCCAGATCGCAGGTTCTAAGGGCATCATGAGTGTAAACGTGCATGTGTCATAACGTCTATCGTCTGCTGACACACTAACAAAAAGTTGTACATATTTCGTTAAGTACCTGAGAGAAGACGAGCGTTCATTGCAAAAGTGAATTTTTTTCATGTTGATTTTTTCTAATGGAGAAAAGAGCTGTGGTTAAACTTCACGCAAAACTTGGTAAAAGTGTTTCAAAAACATGTGTGATACAAACGTTTTTTGGATGGAAGAAATACGGTAGAAGATGATAACGTATTTGAAGAACAATTTCATATATGACACCTGAAATTATTGAGAAAGTGCAAAATTTCATGGCAAACGATCGCTGTTCGTCACTGAAATTGATGGAAGACTCTTTAAACACCAACAAAGAAACGCTTCGAACCATCCTACATGAAGATTTGAGCGAAACGAAAGTATGTGCTAAATTTTTGTTCCATACACTTTAACCCTTGAACAAAAAGCAATGAGAAGTGCACATTGCAGAAATATTATTTTAGCTGCTGAAAACGATCCAAACTTCTGACGTCCATTGGAACAGATGATGAATTCTAGTGTTTCCAATATAATTCCGAAACAAAGTGACAAAGTGCGGAATGGAAGTCATAAAATTCACAGCAAGCCAAAAAATCTAGAAAGTTTCATCCAAAATCAAAAGAATGCTCCTTATATTCTTCGATTGGAAGAGAAACCCACAAAGAATTTGTTCCAATTGGACAAACAGTTACAGGGAAGTACCACTTAGCTGTTTTAAAACGTTTGATGGTGAAAATTCGTCCAGAATATTGGACTGAAAGCAGTTGGTGTTTGTTGCACGACAATGCAACCAGACACACCTCCTTTATTGTTCGTCGAGTTATGGGGGGAAAAAATGTCTATTTGTTGTATCATCCCCTGTATTCACCTAATTTAGCACTCTGTGATTACTCCTTATCCCCAAAACTTGAAATAAAGTTAAAAGGGTGTTATTTTGTGGATATTTCGACCATCTAGTAGCTCTGACGCATGCTTTCCAGACCATTCCGCAAAGAAATTTTCAACAAGCGTTCGATTGAATAATAGATCGCTGTAACAAGTGCATTGAAACCAGAGGGGCCTATTTTGAATAAAAAGACAAAACTGGAATTAATTTCTTGTTTTTTCCATCTCTTTTTACGGACCCATTCTTAAAACTTATTTGCCGCACTGTATGTATATATATGTAGGCGTGTATTTTATTTATACAAGTGGCTTTTCTTTTGCTGTCTAGGGGTAAGTCATTATGTCCAGGATCTTGATATGCAAAGAAATAAGCTGATTAGAATAAAATTACTGTTTAATGAAACATTAGAATATTTACAATTAAATACTGATTAACAAACTTTGTGAGTTATTTCACGGAGCATGCTCTCAATTGTCGCTAAGCCTATTGATCACCACGTTGACCTAAAACGTGACCTCTCGCCTGTAAACCGGGGTCTGTCTCTCTCACCCCGTCGCTATCGTTTTTTCCGTAAAACCCACCATTCCGGAGGGGGGGGGATACATATATTTGCTGGTAGTGCCATCTTTTGGTGAGGTTGTAACCTCACTGATCGGAAAATATATTTATATTCCCTAATACTTTAAATCCTATATATATGTATGGTAAAATGACTACAACCTTAGGATGAATAATGATTTATTAAACAAAATGAAGGATGAAATATTTAAAATATATTACAAACCAAAGGAGAACGTCTTTCTCCTACGTCTATAGCTTAGCGTCTCTAATGTCCGTCTGCGTCATTTCCCGTGTGTCGTCCCTTTGTCGGACACTACTGGCAAGGTCTGACGTCAGTGTGGACTGCTCCACTTGGGGGTAATAGGGGTAAGGGATGTGGCAGTGCACATATCCAACCCTACATATATATATAATATTGTCATGCTGCCTTTTCGTTTGCAAGAATTATTCAAGTTTTATAGCTGTATATCTATGAGAACAATTTATCTTTTTTTTTTTCATTATAACTTTTTTTATGGAGAGAGAAGTGGCGTTTTCCATTTTTTTCTAGGGTGGCAAAATGGCTTGAGCCACCCCTGAGCCAGCTCATCATATGAAAACTCTATTTGCTACTGTAACATCGTATGTCTAAACAGGATGCCGTTGTCAAGGCTTCTACATATTTATATTATCTCCATTAGTTTTAAATCCTTTTCTCCTCACTCTCACACACATTCAGTTGCAAACTTTTACAAATTATCCTATTCTGAAGAAGGTTAAATATTTACTGTAAATTTTGCAATCATAATCTGGAATTTGTTTTGAACTTAGTTCAATTTAATTAAAAACTTATTGAAGTTTTCATCTTTATAATTTAAATTATAAAGATGAAATAAATACAGGAAATTATAATTTTACAAATTATAATTTCCTTTATAATTTGTAAAATTACAAAAGGAAAGGGGAGGAGTCAACCAAAGATTTGATTTTATCGATAGTTAGAGTAGATTTTATAATGTGAAGAATGTATGGTAGTGTATTTAGTTTTCCCAAGCCAAAGTAACACATATTAGACTAAATAGTAAGAAATAGAAAAGTTTGCTGAGTAAAAAAATAAACGTTGAAAGTTGCAGAAGATGTCATTTGTTAATTGAAATTATAAACAATCAATGGATGCTGAAATATGTTCTAGACATCGTTTTGCACAGAAACAATTTTTTTTATATATATTCTGATAAGCGTCACGTTTAAATTTAAAAAATGATTACATCTACTTATGAAATATTGAAAATGGAAAATCATAACGTGATTTTTCACAACAGGAAATATAAACCACGAATCTTAAGTGAATATTTTAAAGACAATCATAAATGTTCATCAAAAATATTTTAAAGTACTTAGAATTTTTAAAAATCCGTAGCATAGGCTTCTTTGTTAGTTTTGTA
>BMAU01011948.1:0-17500 GCA_019973935.1 Trichonephila clavipes | reverse complement strand
ACAGTAAATGGGTAAATCAGCAGTAATATTGAGCAAAAATTAATTTTTATAACGTTTTTATGAATAATTTTAAAATATTGTGTACAATTAATGTGAGCAATCTATTTTTCTACGAATTGCATATTCTTCGTAAAATTTCTGAATCGTACAACAAAATAAGTCAGGTAATACTGGAATAAAATTAAAAGAAACATATATTTCAAAAATAGTTATCTTACTGACCTTCTGGAGAGAAAATAGGTTAGAGTTCATTTTAACAATAAACGAAATAAAACTGCAGAGTGTGTGCGTACCCACTACTGACCATTAAAATTGCAACATCATAGCGAAAATTACTTGCATGACTAGGCCTCACATAGCTTTCAGAAAGGCTTGAAAGGTTTCTTAAAAGAAAGGAATAATTCGGACATTGTAAATGATTCTCAGCAGTCATGTTAAAACTAATATTAAACAGATAAGAGTTGGGTATTATGCAATACCATTTGCATTTCTAAAAAAATAATTCTACTTTTTTTTAATAAAACTCTCTAAACTCATGAGGGATATATACTATAAACGATTGAAAATACTTATCACTTATAAAAAAAATATTTATTTTTCTGTTATAAAAAAATTATTTTAAATAAAAATGATAAATAAAAGTTATTATGGAATAGTCGGGTAATATGGAATAGGTGGTTTAAACCATTAGAAAAGTAATTAAAACTTCATAAAACATAATAATTTTTAAATATAAAAGCCATATTTTTAAGAATACGTTAAAGTCATTTCTGTGATTCGAGTTTACTTACTAAAGTTGTAAATGTAATCTTTCTCTGCTAATACCTGATATTATGGAATACTAGATATTTTATAATACCCGTCACTCCATCTTATAAAATGAACCTTTGAACTGAAGGATAAAACATGGTTAGTTAAAAAGCGACCCCAGTATTACAAATTACATTTCTTTTAGTGTATATTATGCTTAGCTTTAATATTCAAGCCATATGTATACTAGCAGGTTAAAATGTTTGAAAACTTACCCGCAAAATCTTTTGAAAATCTCAAAACACACTTTGTTCTGTAGCGTGAATATTATGACAAAAACATGTGATCAACTCTCACTGCAATGCATCATGAGAGTTTTTCTTCAGAATAGTTCAAGGTTTTCCCACGCATTAGTAACTACAGAGTCAAAAACTCGGTATTCCATATTACCTGACTCTCCTCTATCAAATAAGTAACACAATACTTAAATATATTTCTTTACTAATCACGAGTAACTTTCTTATATTAGATAATCGATTTATGTTAGAATAAAAAAACTACCGTACCTTCGAACCAATAAGTCTTTGATTGTTTCTGTATCTAGCCTAAAACCCCAAGTATATAACTAAGAGCAAAAAATGGATTTGGGAGCTTTAATATAATAAAACTCCTAAATCCAGATTTGACAAACTACAGGAATTTTAAATATACTACTTCTAGGCACCGTATATTTTCGACTGTAAGTCGATCCCCCCGATAATGCATTTTTTCTTCAAAAATTCATCCCAAATCGAAATTTTATATGTAAGCCAGGGCTTCTCAAAATTTGAATGTTTGTGGCCCAATATTCAATCATAATTTTCATCGCGCCCTCCTCCATACAAAAAAACATTGCATTTAATTCAATAATAATTTACTTTACTTTAACGCTAAAGCTACAATACGATTTTAACCTCTTAAGTGCCACTGGCGTATATAAACGTCTAGCTAAGCGAAAGTTTTAATTGTCCAGACATATATATACGTCTTTCCGAAGTACGATCTTTTTGTGCACCTGCTATTCATAAAATTATTCCGAAGGCTTTTGAATGCAAAAAAAAAACATTGACAGTGTTTGCGAAGAATTTACTTATTTCAGAGGATTAGCTTATGTATTCCTTTCTCGGTGGCATTGGGACGAATCACGTAACTTTTTAATTTGCAGTTAAAGGATTAATTATCAAGATAAATGTTACAAATTATCAAGATAAGGATGAATTTTTGTATGCTATTTTATATATGACAATCTCATGTGTTCACTGGTAATTATCAAACTTGTTCTTAACTTAGTATTGTTAAATCAATTATAAAATACATTGTGTAGTATTGATACATTTATAAGTGTATTATATCAGTGTAAATGCGTGTTTTATATTTTACTAGTCGTTACCCACCCGCTTCACTGGGTATTTCATAATGTTGTATAAATGTATACTGTTTACATATATATGAATTAATGATATCTAGCATTAAGAATTCGATTGTATTGAAAATATATTTATAGCTGTTACACTCGCGCCCCTTGATATTCAAAGAACATAAATTATAATATCTAATTTCTATCTATATCTAAAATAGAAGGAGAAAGATTATTTTCGCTCACTTAACCTAATAATCAAGTGGATTTCCACCAAAGCAACTTTCAGTGGATCTCTACTCCATAAAATAAACATGCGTGCTAAATTTCAAGTCTAAATCTAACACAGCAAAAATGGAATTTTATCATCAATACCTCATTGACAGCATTCTTAGCGGATTCCAATTCAATAAAAGAAGCATGCAAAACCAAATTTTATTATTATAGTCTTAGCAGTTCAAAACGGGAATTTTGTCTATCAATACGCCCCAATAACTCTCCCCGCTTCCCCCTGGAGTTGATTTCCGTAAAATCCATTCTTAGTGGAACTCTATTCAACTATAAAGAAAGTGCTCAACAAATTTCAGGTAAATGAGTTAAATTCAAAAACAGGAATTTTTCTATAACACGCCTTAATTCTTCGCAACCCCAATCCTTTGGGGTCCGTTTTCGCAAAAATCTTTGTAAAAGGAACTTTATTCCATGAACGGAACATACCTTCTAATTCAAGCAGGTGGTTCAATTAGTTGAAAAGTGGAAATATTTATCTATCAATACGCCCCTTAATCCCCTCAGTGACCCTTGGGGATCAATTTTTCCCAAAACTATTTTGTAGCGGATCTCTACAGCATGAAAAGGAATTCGCTTATCAAATTTTAAGACTGTACACGTCTAATAGTTTAAAATGGAAATAATTCTCTATAACGCCCCTTAAGCCCCCACAACGCCACTTAGGAAACGATTTTCCCAAAGCCCATCTTATGACAGATCTCTATTCAGTGAATGGAATCTGCTTACTCAATTTCAAGTTTTACGTCTAATAGTTTAAAAAGAGTCAATTGCCTATATAACGCCTTAATTCTCCTCAACGCCACTTGGGGTCGATTTTCACAAAACCCATTTTGCAGCGGATCTGTACTCTATTAAAGAATCAGCTTACCAAATTTCAAGACTGTACGTCAAATAGTTTAAAAATGAAAATATTATGTATAACGCCCCTTAAGCCCCCACTACGCCACTTAGGAAACGATTTTCACAAAATCCATCTAATAGCGGATCTCTACTCAATGAAGGGAATCAGCTTACTAAATTTCGAGATTTTACGTCTAATAGTTTAAAAAAAAGTTAATTGCCTATAACGCCACTTAATAGTCTACAACGCCAATTGGGAGTCGATTTTTCACAAAACCCATTCTGTAGGGGATCTTGTACTCTATGAAATGGATCCGCTTACCAAATTTCAAGACTGTACGTCTAATAGGTTAAAAATGGAAATAATTATGTTATAACGCCCCTTAAGCGCCCTCAATGCCCCTTGGAGGTCTATTTTTGTAAAAATCATTATGTAGGGAATCTCTACTTTATGATGAAAGAAATCTGTGTACCAAGTTTTTCACGACAGTACGTCTAATAGTTTAGTAATGGAAATAATTTATCTATAACGCCCTTTTAAACCCCAGTAACGCCCCTTGGGATTCGAACTTTGCAGAATCCGTTCTTAGCTGACATCTACCCCATGATGGGAACCTACCTACAAATTTCAAGTCTGTAGGTTTAATAGTTCGGAGATATCGTGATCAGTCAGTGAATCAGTCCAGTGAGTGAGTGAGTGAGTCGCTTTTCGCCTTTATATATATAATGTCCAGAATGTATTTTTTGTTTAATTACAGTAAATTAATAATTTTTTTAAAAAAATCTTTTTTTGTCGACTTTTTAATATGTTAGTGCCCCCTCGTGGAGTTATCACGCCCCCTGGGGGTGCCCCTCAGTTGAAAAAAACACTAATGTAAGCCAAATCGAAAAAAAAAAAGTTCCTGTAATTTTCAAGCTTGTTGCCGTGAGAACTCAAATGTTACCAAGCAAGTTAATCGAGTGAAATATTTTCGAATAAAATTGCTTTGAAGTAAAAATACCAACGTTGATAGTTTTATTTCTGGTAACCTTATCTAAAGCTGGAACATTTTTGTCCTTCCTTTATTACCTTGTACAATCTTTGAGGACTTTTACCGGAGTAAGCCTTATCAGGCCTAACCTCCAATTATGACTTTTTAGATGACTAAATGAATATTCCACTATATAACAAGTGTTAATAATTTTTTTAAGTGAAAATAAAATTTTACTTTTAAAATTTTTGAATCGTTTGATAATGAAAGATTTACTTCAAAATTAATGTTTACGGAATTTATTAAAATACAAAGACAAATACAAGTAGAAATGATCAGGATGGTAGGCATTTTTGCACAATATCTATGCTAATCATACTTTCTGTACTTTTTTATTGAAAACGGAAGACGCGGAGTAATCCGTCAATAGGTGTGATTGTCGATCTGTTACATGCTCTGAAGTAAAAACTCGTTGCTGACCAATCATATAGAGTGGTGTTCAAAATTAAGACAAAATTAGATTTGGTCGATTATCTCTAGAACTACTGGATAGATTTTAATGAAATTTGGTACGTACATAGAGTTGATACATAGAGTATATAGAGTATGTAAAAAAATAATAAAATCGAATAACTAATCAACAGTTATAATCCCCATGCATGATCTTCTGTAACCCTCATCGGAATCAGGACGTATGAAACAGCAGTTGCAAAATACGATTAAAAAACAAAAACAAAAGACTACTGGAGGTATCGCCCTCTTTCACAGATATATGGGCCTCGCACAGTGATTTTATACTGAAAATAAGGGAATTTAGGAGTTCCTGTGGCAATTAATCCCATTTGTTCCGCAACGCTATTTCAGGCCGCGGATGGTTCTAGGAGGTGGGTTGCGAGTCTCAGTGCCCTCCCCAGAGCGTCAAGAGATGGTCTACAGAGATGAAGTCTGATATCTAACTGACCAATCCCATCTCACAGAATATCCTCACTATGTGGCGTCACGTTGTCATCCATTAAATGAAATCGGGACCAAACGCACTTGAGAAAACGAGGACATAGGGCTCCAAGCCCTCATCCCCTTTACCTCACAGCGGTCACAGTGGCTCTCAAGTACATGGAGGTGTATGTGGCCATCCAATATGCTGCCTCACCAAACCATCAAACTTCCACTGACATTTTCTCGAACATTGAAGGGGGCAGGTGGTGGGTCTCTGGTTTTCTCCATATGAAAGTATGGCAAGAATAATAAGTTAGAATGAACCGGTTCTCATCAGTGAAGAGATCACTCATTGAACCATGCTCAATTTCTAAGAGCTTTGCACCATTTTAAACGGACTCTCCTGTTCTTAGAACTGAAAAGAACGAAAACAGCAGGTGTTCTTACAAACAGCCCTCTCTCATAAAGTCTTTTGGAAACAGCCAAACTTGAAATTCGGGTTCCTGTGGCCGCATACAACTCACGAGAGAGCTGAGAAGCTGTAGTAACCTTGTTATGCCTCACTATAATGGACAAATGGTAATCTTCTCTGGTCGTCATGGCTCTTGAATAATCTTGCCCAGGTTTTTCTCTCAACGGATCCGGTAACCTGAAACTCTTGTCATAAGTTGAAAACGATGCTGGGTGTTAAATTAGATTCTCTACAAATTTTGATTTAACCCTCCATTCGGACAGCACGGATTTTCCGCCCTACTAGAGTCTTCGAAAACGGACCACACTGAATTTTCGTAAGGCCAGGGACTCACCAAAAATGAACCAAACAGATTTTTTCCCCTTCAAGTAATGTGTTCAAAAACGTTAAAGTCGAGTTTTTCCGAATTCTTTTCCCCTTTAAAGGTTTACGATCTTGAAAGATAATTAGAGACGGTCGGGAGACACAATGGGCATTGAGGGGAAGTTTTATGGCTCAAGGGAGACCGGTTCCTGTAGCAATCGTAAAAAACTCTTTGAAGAATTTCTTTAAACCCTAAAGTGTAGGGGAGTAATCGCAAGTCAACGAGTTGAGAATTCTCATTTTTTTCTTTACCTTAAAATTCTCAAATGGAATTAAGTTTTTATAATGTATGTCTAAGTTTTTAAAAATATCTGTAGTATTTAAATTCAAATTATATATTAAAACATTGAGGATAATTTAATGTTTCATTTTTCTTATTTTAATCAATACTTTCAGGGATTTTTTAAAAATGATTATTTTGTTATGTGTCAAAAAAATTTTAAAAAAAGGTTCAAAATTTAAAATCTTTTAAAATTTCGGACACTTCTAAACATGAATAATTTTTAAGCTTCTGAATTACATTATTTGCAAAAAATTTATATGTATTGTTAAAAAAAAACCTATTTAAATATTTTAGTTTTTCATAATTTTAAAGCCAGATATTCGGGGCATTTTACATAGAATCCCTTGTTTTGTATTGTTCAGATAACAAATTATATTTGAATTTTGAATGTCTGAACATTAATTTCATTCAAAGAGAACTTTAACTTCAAGTTTATATTTTTGAACTTGAATCTTCAAATAAAAAGAGTATTTAAAAGCATCTGGACAAATTTACAGTTAACATTTGCGCATATAAATAAATATAAAGATCCTTTTTAAATTCAAGTTAAAAAATATATATTTATACATAATCCTCATCATTCATGTTCCATTAGTGGTTGACTGAAGAAAAGGTTATTAAAAAAAATTTGGACATTTTTATAATCTAAACCATGCAAAACTAGGAATTTTGTATTAGCTCCACTGAAATCCTGCATTGGAATTTCGAAAAAGATATTTATGCGTGTCTCACATACTCAGTTGAAAAACATATTTAACATAAATACTAATAATTCTTTGGATATTTAAAATTATCATTAGATTATTTTTAATATATATATTCGACTTCTAATATTTTTCAAGTATTCCTTAAATTTCATATAATTTAATTAGGTGAGGGGATATTAAAGTCGCACTCTCTCTCTTCTCTACTCAACTACTTGAGGGCTTTTGGCGACGGACATGTGGCCGGGGTACCAGGTGGTCAAGGTATCGAATCATGGTTGGCATGTCTCGAGTTCGAGCCCAGTGTCACAAAAGACCCGCCTTGTAGGGCAGCGATGCACGTTAAATCTATCGAGAGCTGAAATGTCCTCTCGTTGGTGTGTGTGGTAGTTAGGAGAGGGGGTGCCAGCTCAGGTGTCGCCCTCGTCATTTGACCATGCTTCAAAATTATGAGGTCCATCACTAAAAGCCCTCGTGTAGCTGAACAGTGCGACGTTAATATTCACTCACTTGGCAACGGACCTGGTAATTTTCAACCATGGTCAAGTGACGAGGATGACGCTTGAGCATCGCTCCCTTACACGGCGGATCTTCAGTGGTGCTGGGGTCGAACTCATGACACGTCAGCTACGAGTCCGTTACTTTGACCATTAGGCTACCGCGGCCTCACAATGTGGTTGAAAACTGCATGTTATGAGTAAAAATATGCTGAAACATTTGATGAACTTATAATAGATTTTTGCCTAGAAGATAGATGTGTGATATGCTAAAATGACAATACGTAAAAGTTATGAGAATATCGAAGACAATTTTTGAAAAATTCAATTTAAGTTTCAGTTTGAAACTTATTCGTTTTTTTCGCATTTAATATTAAATAGTCGCGATAACAAATTAATAGTTTAACGCTATCATAGATTATAAAAAAAAATAAAGGTATAAATGACATTGTTGGGAATAATAAGTTCTTATAGTTTTGAATTCAGACTTCTTTGCAGGAGTGTAGACTATTAAAAGGCTGATGTAGAAGTTAAGAAAACTAATATTTAAAATATATGGAAAAACAATATCTGCAATTCCATGATCTTGACGAGCAGAAGACGGCATTTTTACTTAGTAGGGCAGAGTAAGCATAAGGTTGGAGCTTGTGGAGTAAACAACCAGGCCTCTGCAGTTTTGGCAGGTAATGAACTCCCATTTGTTGCTTTCAGTAAGGAATATAAAAAAAACAAATACAAAAATAAGTCATGTAAAATTTTATATATTTTAATAACAATGAATTGTGAACTTAATTTCCAATTCATTGTCACGGAAAGTAGCAGTAACTACGGTACTCTATCGACGTACTTCTTATATATATATATATATAAATACGGTTGATAGAATACCAATAATTTTAAGGCAATTTTATATTTCGTTCTCGTAAACTTTACTCCTTTTAAAACATGTATTGACAAGATAATCTCCTTTTGTATATTTATAAAATTTTAAAAATATAATGGTTATCTTACCCAACATATTTTAAATCAGGGGCGGCAACTGTGTAGCTAAGACGTGCCAAACCAATCTGTCAGTATCATTCAGCGTGCCACATAGTAGGAAATTTTGAAATCCTTCGATTCTTACGGTAATATTTGCAGATTTAAAGAATAGAGGTAAATAATTTAGATTTACAGTTTTATTTTATATTAATTATGGATCAATAAAATACATTTATTAACATAAAAATAAACAATATAAAATATTACTATTTCTTCACCAAAGATAAAAAAAAATTAAAAATGTATGTTTCCAACATATTTATTTAAATAAGAAATAGACAAAGTGAAATATAAATGATTCCCTTCATTACAGTTAAATAAAAATTGTAATGCAATTAACTCTTTCACGACTCTTCTTTCATATCGCAAAACCAGGGGTATAATGCATGACACGATTCTGAGCATTCAGTTGTTAAACAATTTCTTTGCGGAGTCGAAATATTTTTCATATTAGGAAAGATTTTTACTTTGATATGCCGAATCATAAGTGGAAAGCAGAGTACATGCAATTTTCTTTTTCTACAATTAAATCCCCTAGCACAGTGTTTCTCAAACTGTGGGGCGCGCCCCCCTGGGGGGGCGCGATAAACGTACAAGGGGGGCGCGAGCATATCGAAAATAAAAGATTAAAAAAATTTATTTACTGAAATGGAGTAAAACAAAATACTTTCTGACATAATAAAAAAATACACATTTACACTGATATAATTTATGTCTGCGATATTACGTCATAAAAAATTAAAGCTACTTCTTTTCAAACCAAAATGAGAAAAAACAAAACCCAGACCCATAATCGAAAAAAATTTTTAGGAAGGTATAAAATTCATCACTGTTATATATTTGTCATCAGATGTAGGCAGCAGAATGTAGCTGCAGCGGTTTGACCTTCGAACTTACTTGTACGGTTAGTTACGTCCCTGCTCTTATGTGTATTTGTTTTTTCATTTAGGGAAGTTGCAAATAAACTATTTCTGCTGATTTTTCCTTGTAAAATATTTTTATGATTTTGGAAAAGCACAGAGAGCTCTTTGAAGGATTACTTGGCAAATTTATTTCTATGAGTTATTCCCAAACATATAAAAAAGCATAATGAAAAAAACGTTTTACATAATTTTTTTGAACATCCATATTGTAATAAATACACTTTTATTCCGGAGCTGTCACGCCGAGCACAGAGTGCATGAAATCGTGTAATTCTGGCAAAACTGTTTAATTGTTTACCAATGGCTCTGACACTATCCTCCTGTTTGACAGTCTTAACGTGTGAACTAAAATATATTTGTCACATATCTCCCTCTTTTTCGGGAGTGACAAACGTTTTTACAATCTTAAGGTACTTGTTTTGACTGAGTTCCCGGTGTGATAACTTTTTCCGAAATATTTTCTGTGTTCTTGAAAGTAGGTGATATATTTTCTCTTAATTAAATTATTCTCTGGAATTTTACGATTTTTATTGTGTACTATAAAAATAATTATAAAATAAAAAGATTGGGGTGGCTCAATAACCTCACTCGACCATTAGTATCGAGTGCGTGCCTGCTCCAGGTTTAAAACATGTTGAAGAGTCTTTTCGTTAAATATTAAAAATAATACAATTATTTCTCATCGGAATTTTATATTATTGTTCATTATTCAACATCAATTCTAAATGCTAATTCTGTGAGGCCTAAAATTACAGTTCGCTTAAAACTAATTATAATTTGAGCAATGATTTTAAAAATCATTTTACATTTTGTAAACATTGTTGCGCACTTGGCTTTACTCTCCTTAAAATTCAGCGATTATATCAATAATGTTTTATTTTCTTATAAATGAAATCGTGCAAATAGCGGGTACTTCAGCCGGTATACTTTTAATGTATCAGTGCTGCACAGAGTATTTTATAACTAATTAATTAATGCTAAATTAAGAACAAGTTTAATAAGTATGAGCGACTTCCATGGGCTTGTCTTACTGAGCAAATTTTTCAAAGGAATGCTTATGATTAGAAATTGACCCACTGAGTTCTTTCTAAAAAAAGCTGATATCTATATTTTGTCTTCTAAGCAGCCACCGCAATTTGCAATATATTCCAATTTAAAAATTAGAAAGGAAAAATAACATTATAATTATCCTATTACTTAATATTTTTTGCTTAAAAGCAACATATACAAAATTTAATACTTATGTCATGAATTTGTACGGTATATAATTAAGATTATTGCTTTAGCGTAAAAAAGTGCATTATTATTGCATTCAGTACATTATCAATGTATAAGGGGGCGCGTTAAAAATTGTGATTGATAAGGGGGCGCCAGTATTGAAAGTTTGAGAAGCACTGCCCTAGCAATAACACTCAATTATTTACAAAATAGCTGTAAATTTATCCTTAGAATTATCTTTCAGATTATTTTGTAGTTCCATAAATGTCCATAACTCAGAAGATGTTTGTCAAATAAGGTCTATTATCAACTTCCATCCACTCAAGAATTGACAAATTTGTAGAGTAGTGCTGAGTACCACTAAGAATTGTACCACGTGCCACAGGTCCATAGATTGCCGACACGTTTTAAATGTTCTTATTAACTAACCATCTCCTATGCAATCACAATTTATATGATAAAAAGGGTTTTCATTCATTTTATATGGAATTGTATTAGATTCAACCATAAGTAATTTTGTGTATCAAAAAAATTACATTGTTTCGAGGGGATCCCCTTAGAGCACAAAATGAAAGGAATTTGACATAATTATAGTAAGTTTCTCTAAAAGGGGAAACGTTCACTTTCAAAATACACTGCGTAAAGTGGTTTTAGGTGTACGAAGTTATATTCGCTATTATTTCTAAAATAAATTTTGATATTTTGGTTTTTCGTTAAGTTTTGAAGTTATATTTCTTCAAATATACTTCTCCATTACATTTCTTTCACACTTGCTATTTTCTTTTGCGGCCAGGTAGCCTGATGGTCATGGTTATGAACTCGTGTCCAGTGTTCGAACCCTGGTACCACAAAAGTTTAGCGTTGAAGAGGAGCTGATGCACGTTAAACACGTCGAGGTCAAAAATCCTCACGTTGGTGTGATGCGGAAGTTTGGAAGGGAATTTAACAGCTCAAGTATCGTCCTCGTCACTTAACCGCGGTTCAAAATTATACGTAATGCCGTGTTTCGAAAAATATCGCACTGTGACATTTCTGTAAACGACATGTATGTGTCTTTCTCATACTTCTTTGATAATTTTTGCTATTTATACCTGTTAAAATTATTTTTTATCAAAGGTTTTTTGTAATTAATTGTAAATTGAATAAAACCTTACAATTATATGTGTTTGAGGATGAAATCTGATTTACTTTATTCAGGAAATTTTTAGTAAATTTCATTTTCTTAGCTAACTTATTTCTTTTAAAACATGCATATTTGTGTATTATATAATTAAATTTCTAACTATCTAAAATTATGTCTGGCTTTTTCTTCATTAAAATCTTTTAGGATTTTACGAATTATCTTGCCATTATTCATTATGTACTTAATAAGGAAAAATATATCTAAATATAAATAATTTCTGGCCTAATAAACATATAATTGTTTTTAGCTACAGTTTGGAAAAATGCATTGAAATTTGTATCGGGACAAGATTTTAACATATTATGAATGTGTTTTGACTGCCACTTTGTTATATACACTGGCCTCAAAAAGTTAAAAGTACAACATGTTTTTCGAAGCTCACCATAAAAAAATGGCAGTAAAATAAAATGCATAGTTTACATGAATGATAATAACGAACTTTAAAAATATTAATGCAAAAACGATTGCTACCACGTTTATTTTATAGAAAAGAACGTATATTTATGAGTGAGAGAAAAATATGCAAATATCAAGCTTTCAGTACTTTTGTGTGTAAGTTGTGTTGATTTTCAACAGTTGTTGGTAGTTTCGGTGACAATAGTCAATAGAGTTTAGAAAACGTCTCAGAGACGTCGTTTACCCAATTCGTTAAGGTGGCGGGCAGTTGGATGGATGGAAATGGGATTGTCGCAGGCTGATGCTGCTAGACGTCTCAATGTGTCTCGTAGTGTTGTTCAGCGACTTTGGGATCAATACCAATCCGAAGATTCTGTGTCCAGAAGACCTGTTTCAGGCCGATCACGAGCTACAACACCTGCAGAAGACCGTTTTCTAGCTCTTTCGGCACGAAGGAGAAGAACCACTACTGTGCCGCAGCTCGTTGCAGACCACTTTCAAGCATCAGGAAGAAGAATCTCCGCTACTACGGTGCGAAATCGTCTTCACAATGCAGGTCTGTATGCAAGAAGACCAGTTGTGTGCGTTCCCCTCAACGGACGAAAGCGAAGGAACCGCTTATGCTGGGCAAGAGAACATGTTTCTTGGACGCAGCAACAATGGGCTTCTGTGCTGTTCACAACGAGTCCAGATTTACAATGGAGAGTGATTCAAGGCGTCTACTGATCTGGAGGGAACAGCGCACTAGATACCATCAATCAACACTGTTGAAAGACACAGTTATAGAGGTGGTGGAATCCTGGTTTGGGCAGGGATCTCGCTCGGTGGCCACACTGACCTGCATGTGTTCCATGGAGGAACCGTAACTGGTCTTAGATATCGGGATGAGATCCTTGATCCATATGTCCGCCCATATGCTGCTGCTATTGGTAACGACTTCATTCTGATGGATGATAATGCACGACCTCACTGAGCTCGGATTGTTGAGGAGTATCTGGAGGATCACGGTTTGGAACGAATGGAATGGCCAGCTCGATCTCCAGACCTGAATCCGATAGAACATCTTTGGGACTCTCTTGGCAGAGGTTGCTGCTTTAAATCCTCCTCCAAGGTCGTTACATGAGCTGAAACAAGGCTTACTCTGTGTCTGGTCTTCGCTTCCTATTCCGGTGTCCGACAACTTAATAAACAGCATGGGAAATCGATGCCGCCAATGCATTCAAGTTAGGGGTGGACACATTCCATATTAGAACCCATTTTTTGTATTGTTTTTATGCCATTTTACCACATAACACTGTGATGTGCTGTTTTCTCAAGAATGGACTTTTCCGCAGAGATTGCTTTTTTGTAATAAATCGTTTTTGCAATACACTTATACAAATTTCTATGACGCATTCAATAAAAAACTATTTAATGCACATATCCTCCAAATTTTTGTTTCTACATTCATTCATTTGCAAATTAGACACAAAAACCCAGTTGTTTCACCTTAACTTTTTGAGGCCAGTGTATTTATCTTTCATTCTTTTACAGTATGAGTAGAAGTCGTAAACAGTTTTATAACAGTAAAATTAATTTTTGTTTTATATTCAAATTATACTATTATATTGATTCTGAAAATAATAAGTTAGTTTGACAAGCCATTATCCCACAATTTTAAAGCATTGAACAGTTTTGAAATTTTTAAAACTTTTCTAAAATGTTAAATTATTAAAAATATTTAATTATTGTAAGTGATTAATATTTCTTAGATTATTGGAAACAAAAAGTGTAAAATTTAAAATATATCTCTTTGTTGAATTTTAATAATTATTTTTATGGCTAAACCTGGAAAAAACCCATTTTTTTAAATATTAACATTAAGATATTTTAAAAAAATAACGAGCTCTCAGACCTAAATCCATATGAACTTTTATAGAACATATGTAAAGGGAACATTTACAAGATATTTCAAGACTCTATCTTGAACAGGAAAAACGCCTTAGGGATTAGAAAACACTCTCATCTTCAAAATTAAAAACCTGAGAAAAACATATTTAAAATTTGTAAAGGCATAAAAAAAAATTCCAATGCCTGTAAAGCTTTAATTTTTTAATCTGTTACTATTCAACTTATGCTCTACATGAAAATTCTACTTGAAATAAATATGACTGAAATATCTTTTTTAATTCAAAATATTCTAAGACATAACATTGATAACAACTGTTAGTTTGATCAATTATTCACTTTTATCAGAACCTTATATACTCACAAGAGTTTTAATTGCAAAATATTTATATAGAAATTAGTAGTTATACAAACGTAATCCAGAAATCACCAAGTTTGTAAACAATATCTATTTTTTCTCAGTTCCCCCATCGTGGCAGTTAAGCAAGTTTAAGTTTTTGTTGCATGACTTTAAAATACTGCAGTGTAGTACTACAATAGATTTATTATAATGTAGTTTGTGGTACATCAGGGAAATATTTAGTTCATTCTGCAACATTTGTATTCTGTAGTCTAATTGTAATATTACCTGAAAAAGCTGCATTTTAGATTTACCATTTTCAGTCATATTCCATCCCTTTCAAGTATTATTTCTCACAGTACCCTGCGTACATTTTGGTCATGGCATTTTTCAAAGGAAAAAAATTAATGAAGACAAAGTATAGAGCTTTTAAATTATATAAACAATGTGTCAAAAAATATATTTTTCTTTAAATCAATCTTAATTAAGTAAATGTGAGAAAACTCAAAACTTAAAAACATGAGCAAACAGAAATGATTTTAGAAATTAAAATTGTAGTTAATAGTCATTTCACACGAAATATTGGATTGTGTAAAAAATATTTTAATTAATTCAATCTAGGAATGCAAAAATGCTTTAATAGGAAGCTTGTTTATAAATTTTATTGCTGGACTGGCTCTGTCCATACACATATATACGCTTAAGCATTTGACACTGAAAACAAGCTTCTTTGTTTCGAACTAGTATTTTTACACTTTGTTCAAATATTTTCATGAAATCTGAATAATATACAAATTCTCCTGATTTTGAAAACCAGTGTATATACAGTCGGTTTCTCCATTTTACTAACCTGTATTTAGCAAATTTTTCTATTTTGTGTAACTTTTTTCTGAAACCAAGAGCATTTTACTATTATATATAATCTCCAAAAACTATTAAAAATAACCTCCAAATAGTTTTCTATTTAACGAACTTTTCTCCTGTGATTCGATTTTTCCTCCCTATTACAAAAATATTTCAGGATATTTCATATTATTCTCTCTGTTAAGACATTTTATGGTGATACATGGCCTTTTGTGAGTGTGAACTGGTTTTACTAGATACCTAATTCCCCTTGAGCAATAAAACATTGCCATAATTTTTCAAAAAAATGAAATAAAATTAACAGATTTTATCTGCAATTAAATTTAAGGGCGCATGTGGTAATGTATGCTTAAAATTACTGGTGATAAAATAATGTATGTTTAAAATCACTTTAAGTTCTAATATTGGAAAGTGTCATTAAAATTCATCTCAATTTTAACATATAATTATTTTTTAAAGTTGAAAATACACACACAATGTATTTCTTGACCAGGTTTTTTTACATGTTCTCCTTACAGATATTTTAAAGGGTAAGATTTATAAAATAAATACATATTAATTAACAAAGAAAAATGTATGAATAACTAATTTTTTAAATAATACATAATGTTTATATGAATTTAAAATTTGTCTTATGTGGTTTCTAAAGTGTATGAAAAGATGAATTTCTATTTAATGAACTTTCTACATAACAAACTTTTTCCCGGATTTAGCGACTTCGTTAAATTGAGGTCCGACTGTATATACATTCAGATATTTCAATAAGTAAATGTGAATTGTGCGAACTGTTCAGAAACTGCGAGTCTGACATTGACTTTGAAAGATTTATGTGACTTTTAAAATTGCATTTTTCGGAGATTTGCACATTCGCATATGAACCTCCCCCCTTCTTTCAAATTAAAAAGTTCCAAACATTCTTAATTAATACACGAAAATATACGGTATTCAAAAAATTAAAAAAAAAAAAGAACAACCTCTTTAAAATATCAGATAGAATTAGTGAACAAAATTGACTATTATTGCCAATCTTTCAAAACATATAAAATTAGTTTTTATTTGCTAAATTAGTAGAAAAGAAACTGTACAATTGAGATTTTCAAGGCGTTTGATGGGTAGTTCCCCATGGTTTGTAAACCTTAAAAAATCAGAGCGGATGAAGCAAACATTTCGTATTTACATTTTTGACAAGAGATCTTAAAAGGGTTTTTCTTAGATTTTTCATAGCCATAATGTAAGGCTCAGAAAACTTTCAAGAGGGAAAGAACCATTTTGAAAAAGTAGAATACAATAAGTGTACAAGGCACTAAACAAGTCATTTATATTCATACAAGTGCGCAGGAAGATAAGGATGGGGTCCGGTAACGGTAGCAATCAAGACTATCATGCTTCAACTAATATTTCTTATAATGTTTAAATGAAATTTTACGCATTTTCATTTCTTCAAAAACTAAGAACTAACAAAGGTATTTTTATTTCTTTGGCTCAATGCAAGAGCAACAAAAATCGAAATATCATAATATTGGAAAATTAAATGTCACATAACTTTCTCGAAAAGATGTCCATATCAGTGCTTTATATTCTTTAACTTCATGTTTTGCTTTCATTATCAAAATTGACTTTGGTTATTCTTGCGTACAAAACTTGTTTTTCGCAATTTTCTGGTCCCACACTATTTTTATCAACCCTTAAGAATGTAATAAAATGCGGGATATACCTTTGTCACTCCTGTAAGAGGGGACTAATTGTATTTTTGTCTTTTATGAAAGCTCTTTCTCATGGTGTAAAATAAATAAACCTTACTAGAGAAATCTCTTTGAAGTGCTTTCCTACAGCAACAATTTGCTGCTTTAGAGCTAACAATTTAACAAAAGAGTAACTAACTTATACTAATCAAATGTTTAACACACAAGTAATATAAAAATATTGTCAATTCCTACTTTGAATGGATGAATAGAAAGTATTTATTAACGACTGAAAATTTGAACAATATATATATAAGGATAATTAAAATTTATAGTTTAAAATTAAAATACGATAGCACTTAACTTTTTAATTTTTTTCAATTTACATCTTCAAGTATAGAAGTTTTGCCAGTTGTTTTCATAAAACATAATGGCCTAACCACTAAAACGTTTGCGATTTATC
>BMAU01011947.1:0-15734 GCA_019973935.1 Trichonephila clavipes | reverse complement strand
GGCATTATTCGCAATTTATGAGGCAATAGTATCCTGAAATTTAATAAGATACTTACAGGCATGGGCATATTTCTGTAGATAAATTAACTTTAATGCAAACATTTTACTGTTAAGTTACCTAAAAAAGTTTCTGACGAAAAAGTATGTGAAGCTAAACATTACTTCTTCTATAAATGATGAGTACTAATGACGAATAAACAACTAAAATACAAATGCTGATTAATTTCCTTTAAATTTGAAAACGACTACTTAATTTGAAAAAAATATACATATATTTAAGGTATCCGACTACGTTCGAAAACGTGATTTTTCAAATGCGTACAAACGAATATTTTTTTAATATTTAAGGTTACACTTAGATTAGAATACACATATGAAATTGCTTTAAGAATATTATTACAATTAAAAATGATTTAAATGCAATTTTTGGCAAAAAATGAACGTAGAATTATTTATTTTCCAAATGTTCTTCTTTTATGGAAAATTTGTTTTGTAATAATAATATTTTGCCGATATATAGCTCAGACCTATGTACAGAGCCTGAACTAGGATTTTTGAAATATATAATTTAGAAGTGGATTTATATATATCCATATTTTAATACATCAGAGTGGATAAATTTTAACAGAAAAGCGCTGATAATTATTTCAATTAGTAGTAACTCTGAAAAAAATGTGAATTTTCCAAAAGTCGTAGTTCAGGCCCTCTGGAGAAGTTTTAGCTTTAAAACGCTTCTGGTATAATAATATATAAGAAAAATGTTATTATAATGGAAGAAGTTTTCATAAAAGGAGAACGTTTTGAATAAAGGTAATTCTAAGTTAATTTCTTGCCAAAATATTGCCTTTGAATCCTTTTTTTTATTGTGTTAATTTTCTTAAAATAATTTAATACGTGTATTCTAATCTAAGTGATATTAAATATTAAAAAATATTTGTTTGTACGTATTTGCAAAATCACGGTTCCCAACGTACTCGGATACCTTAATTCATTTAATAATCCATTGAAATTACATGAAATAAATACTATGAATAAATTTAAAAAAAACTTTTTTAAAAACAAGTTTTTATTTAATGCTATAAAAAGAATAAAATAAACTTTTCCTTTAAAACTTTTTTTTGCTATCAACTTATAACGTCATTACCCAATTTATGATATAAAAGCTTGTCGCGAGATTTAAGTTTTCGCATTTACTTAGTCTGAAAATTTTAAAAATTAAAATCAATAGATCAATTATTTAATTTGCTTGTTTATCTACACAGATAAATCTCGTGACAAGCTTTTATATAGTAAATTGTGTAATGACATTATAAATTGATAGCGAAAAAAAGTTTTAAAAGAAAAGTTTATTTTATACTTTTTAGAGCATTTAAATAAAAGCTTGATTTTTTAAAAAAAAAGGTTTTTTACTTTTAATTTATTTTTAACTTTTTAGTTATCGCTGGACAGGTTTCTCAGTCTATTCATCTCATTCAATGCATCATTGTTGCAAAGTCGTTTGCCGGTTAATTTTGAACAGGCTAGGGGGGGCTGGGGTACTCAATCTTTTTTCCCGCCAGGCCACGTGCATATGTCAGGTATTTCACTCTGGCCGCAACAATAGGATAATGGGAAGGGGAGAGAGGATAATCTCTGTAAGACCAAAACAACATTGGACGAAGCAAAATTAATCAAAATATTAAAACCGATTTTTTTTCTTTTGCTATAATATATTAAAAACGAAAACACAAGGTTTTTTTTTAAATGCGTAATTTTAAACCAATATTTTCAATCTTTGTGCAGAATTTGGATAATACTATTCTATACACGAAAAAGAAATTTCGTGACGAAGTTTTTCAAATGTTTTATTAAAAATTTGAGTATTTTTTGTAAAATCGTAAGAAAAAAAGAGTTTTCGGCATTTTATTTTTTAAATGACTGATTCTAAAAGAGAAAAGCCTGAACTTTCTTAGTGCAGAATATCGATTCATTAACACGTAAAAAAAATTCATACGAAACAATTTAGAAATCATTTTCATGAAAACGCATCGATTTTGACTCATTTTAGAAAAAAATCGTAAAAAACAGAAAATATCATTAATTTTTAAAAAGAATTATACCGTATCGTGGCGATATAAATGATCTTTTCGCTTATGTAGCTATTTTTTGTCTCAGTTTGATAAAAAAAATATGATGGTTTTTTAAAAAAGGTCGAAAAAAATCGGAACTTCTGTAAGCTCAATCCAATAAGAGCTTCTCGGCAGAATAAAAAGCTAACAGAGGTAAAAGGTTTTTAATTATCTTTTTAACTAATTGTGATATCGGAATATAACTGGTCAAAACATGCATTGTCATCCAAACTAAACGTGTATTCAAAATTTCAGCTCGATTAGTTGAAAACATCAGCTTCAAAAAATTGAGTTGCAAAATTCCATCCAAACAATTTACATTGCAAGTTAAACAAAAGCTTGTGTGTAAAAAAAACGTAATGCATGCGATTATCGTTAATCGTAATTTATTGATAGAGTGGCAAGCTCTTTAGCTGTTATTTATAATCATTAATTTATTTGAAACTGTTCAGTGATATATATATATATATATATAGTAGCCATTGCAATGTCAAAAAATAACATTATACTTTCTATTACTATCTTGTTGAGTCTAGATCGTTTCCGATTTAATTTAGAATTTTTATTATCGTCGCAATTTGAAGCTACACTTCAGTTATTAGCGACGGACTTTGTAGTTTCGAACCAAGACCAAGTGACAAGGATGGTATTCTGAACACCCACCCCTTTCTCCAAACTTCCTCACTTTCACAAAGTTGAGGAACTGTAGTATAGAATTCGTTCACCGAATCATATTTTTTTAAAAGAATTAATCTATCGATTAAATCCTTCTTTCTAAATTAAACTCAGTGGCTCAACATGAGAACCAAAGCCTACAGAACCCATCTCGGTTTTTATGATATTTGACACTCAGGTTCAAGTACAAAAGTTCCGGTCAGGTGGTCAATCTGACGAGAAACTCCCCACTGTTTAGTTTCTAAGAAACTTTGGTACTCATTTATCTACCCTCTTTCTATTCTGAGGAATTATTCTTCGAAATTTGTGATTTAGAAACAGACGGAAGCAAACATTTATCGATGAAAACGGAATCTATGTTTTGTAGCCGTGATAGTTATAGTTACGAGTTCATAGTTGAAGTGTTACGGATTCATAAACTGCTGCCTCAGAAGTCCCGCTATGTAGACGTGGTCAACGCTAAGGTATCCGACTAGGTTGAAAAAGTGTTTTTGACAAAAAGGTCGAATTTTTTTTTTTTATGATTGTAAAATCAAGCCCCAGCCTTTAAGATTCCAAAACAGTCTTTATTTTAATTTTACGTAAATTAGAACTCTAATTATAACAATTTAAATAAGTCATAGTAGTTGAAAACGAAACCGGAAGTAATGTAATCTGGACCGGAAGTGAGCTACATATGCAGTGTTTAATTATTATTTCCTTAAAATGAAGTTTCAAAAACCAAATTTTAATTATCTGCTTACTAAGCCACAGTTTGCTAATAATTATTTCAAATAATTTTGTTGCAAACGATTGGCAACGGCATTTTAAGACTATCGCTATTCCGTGTTTGTTTACATTCGACGTTAGATTTACCACGCCTATTTTAATTCTTTTTTTTTCTCTATTTTGCTTTATTTTTAGAATTTAAATTATTTGAATTTAATCTTTAATTTATTTTACCTGAAATCATGGGTAAATGTCGCTCATATCGTCCCCGTAAAAGAAAGTTTCATGGAAACCAAAATAAAAGCACTGGAACACACACACAGCTTCATCTAATGAAATTATGACCGCCAGTTCACTGAAGCTGCAGCAATGTAATGAGGTAAGTAACATTTCAGAACATTTAACTGGAAACAGATTGATTTATCTGGAAATTTTAATTGGTATTTTTTTTCCTTATTGTGTTGCCCAACAAAAAATGTGTACAGCAGGAAGCCTTTATCTTGTAGAAGATTCAAAGTTTGGATTATCTTCAAACTTTTCTTTGCACTGCAAAAATTGCAGTTTCATATCGGCATTTTGTACTTCTAAAAAGTTAGACAAAATGAATGAACTCAATACTCGTTTTGTTTATGGATTAAGATTGATTGGTAGAGGTGTTTCAGCAGGAAGAAAACTTTGTGCTGTTTTGAATCTACCTCCCTTTCTCTCAAAGCTTGCATTCCGCCAACAAGAAAAAAAAACTCCTCAGTGCTGCTATTTCCATTGGAGAAAAAATAATGAATGACGCAGCAAAAGGTATTAGGCAATTAAAAAAATCTATACATGGTACTGTAAATTGTGGTGTTTCGGTGGATGGTACCTGGCAGCGTCGTGGTTTTTTCTTCGCTAAATGGTTGTGTTAGTGCAATATCTGTTGATACTGGGAAAATTATTGACTTTGAAACTTTATCTCAGTTTTGTAGCAAATGTAATTCAAAGACGGAACAACAAAATGTGAAATTGCAGTGTAATCATCATAAAGGATCTTCATCCAGCATGGAACCGGTTGGGGCTTATCGTATTTTTGAGAGGTCGGAAGATCATAGAATGTTACGATACACTGACTATTATGGGGATGGGGATTCCAAAGCTTTTGATGCCGTGAAGGACATTTACGGGAAAGATTCTGTTACGAAGCTAGAATGTATAGGGCATATTCAAAAAAGAGTTGGAACAAGGCTTCGAAAATTGAAAAGCAGAAATAAAGGACGCGGGGGAAAGGTAAATTAACTGATGGTTTAATTGATAAGTTACAAAATTACTATGTGATTGCTATTCGAAGCAATATTGGGAATTTGGACAAAATGCAGTCTGCTGTTATTGCTGCCTTCTTTCATTGTTGCTCATCAAAACATCAGCCAAAACATGGACAGTGCCCTGTCGGAGATGAAAGTTGGTGTAAATTTCAACGGGCTAAAGCTTCAAATATTGTGTACCAGGATAAATCTTTGGGTCTGCCACAAAATATTGTTAACACGATAAAGCCTGTTTATATGGATTTGTGTGATAGAAATCTTTTAAAAAAATGTTTACACGGAAAAACTCAGAATCCGAACGAAAGTTTTAGTGCAATTTTGTGGCAGATATTACCAAAAGAAGTTTTCGTTGAGCATCAAACATTGCGTTTAGGAGCATATATTGCTGTTGTGCAGTTTAATAATGGCTTTCAGGGGGATTAATATCCATATTAAATGAAATGGGTATTGTTTCGGGGTATTATACTATACGGGGACAAAAATCTTTGATAATGAGCGTATTGCAGACTCAAAACGTCACTCACTACCAACAGCAAAAACCTGCAGAAGAAAACTTAGGGCCATTCGAAAAAAAAGAAATATAAAAATTGAGGAAGAAGAAGGAATTACCTATAAAACAGGAGAATTTTAAGTTGTTTTTTTAATATTTACTTTATGTAACTTATAAGTATATTTTTTAAATGTGTTTTTTGAAAAATGAAATTTTCACGATAATTTTTGCACGAAAACTGGGATATCTCCAGAACAATTATATAAAATTCAATGAAATTTGCAACACTTATGTTATAAGCCCTTGAGAGTGTAGCAAACCGCAGTTTTTAAGATACTTACACTTGATAACATTTTAAAGTCCTTTTTAGCATAGAATAAAGAGTAATTTTGACGAAAAATCTTTAACCTGAAGTTCGAATGCTTATTAAATATTTATTTTTGAAAATATTTTTTAACCTGCGGTTTGCGACACTTCAGGTGGATAAATACATATATCAATGCAATTAAAATTACATTATGTCCAATATATATTTTTTTACGCTGTTTTTCCTGAAATTGAATTTTTTTTTAAAATTTTATTAAAATATTTTTTTTCAGAAACAGAGGTGATGCATGGTATTTATTTCATAATTATAACTCTTTAGGCCTATTTATGTTCTTTAAAATAATAAAATTCTTCTGATAATCAATTTTGGTCTTCGAACCTAGTCGGGTCCTCCCGATGGTATGTTGTGATATTTAGGAGAGGGGGTACCAGCTCAGGTGTCGTAATTATCTCTTGACCTACTTCCAAAGTTACTTGTATGGTCAACAATAGCTCTCGTGTTGCCTTTAAGTGTGACCTTAATATAAGTTTCTCTCTATCTCTTTAGCAATCTAAATTTTAATTATCCATGAAGGCATCTTGAAAGTTCCACATATTATTATGGACAATAATCTGCTTCTTTTCAAGAATTCTCTTTGAATTTAGGAATGTTTTATAGATAATTATAGAAATTAACAAAAATGAGACTTTTTTCCTCGTTTTATCAGAAAAAGAAACTGCAAGAATTGAATTTTTCATCATTCCTCGACGACATTTTGATTCAAAACTGCTCTTGTAGATTCACTTTTGAAATATCCAGCATTTATAAGACCGACAAACTCACTTCATTCTCTATAGAGCTTTTCTCGTTGTGAAGATGCATCTCATTAAAAGCAATAACATTCGGCATTCTGGCGTGTACTAACGAGTAAACCATACTCGAAACATACGTCAGAAAGTTGATGTGTTCTAACGAAACGGGCAAAAAACAAATTTTTTTAGTCTTCTCAGTCAAAAGCGCCATCTGTTGACGAACTTTGTTACTAATTTTGTGCTTTAAGTAAACATTTAGCATCGAATTTAAAATATTTCGTTTGCATAAATGGCTATGTAATAGCAAACAATAAAAAATTTGAACTAATATTCTTGATTGAAATATATGTTTTAGCAGAGTTTTTCATTGAAACAGAGCAATTTAGTGATCTAGTCTAGAATAATATATCTCTCAGTTTTTCGACGAGGTTTTTCAGTCTGTAAAAGAAGGAAATCTTAAAATTAAATGACACTCTTTTCCGGACCCCAACAAAAGCACTGGGGACTCCGGGGGTCCACGGACCATCGTTTAAGAACCACCGAGCTGAAGGATCAGAAGAGGTAGTCAATATAAAGCAGTTATTTGTTTCTTTTCACAGACGAGACTGAAAATTAAATCTCGATGCATAGGCTCTAGTACTGGGTAGGTCCGTCACGTGGGGGTAGAAGGTTGATTTACTTGGAACCTGTTCAAGGTTACATTTCTCAAGTTGGTATAGTGTGAATATGCAGGAGAATTCATATAAATGTTGCAGAATCCTTTCAGTAAATTCATATGCACGTCGGTTAAGTATTGCTAGAAACAATCTATAAATAATAACAATAATCTATAAATAAAAACAATTCTCTTGGTCCTTTCCTCGGTAAAAAGGTCCCCGTTTTGTGATCTGACGCTTATTTATAACACCGATTTTATCCATTTCTTAACCGGATAGTAGCTCCCTGGCACCCGAGAGGCATTTTCGAAAAGGATGGAGGACGATTTGGACTAACAATATTAAGATGCATTTTTATATGTGTATGGATGTGTTGACAAATATCTGATGAATTATGCATCGTTTTCCTGGTAAACAATGGAAATTTTTGACCAAAGATTTCATCCTTGCTATGAGTGTTTTCTTCACGTCGCACTACAAAGAAACACGAGGGCTATTAACACTAATAGTATATGATTAATACGATTATAACTGAAATTAAATCACATATTTAAACATATTGTTATTTGCCACCATTATTCCACAAACAGATTTTGACAATAGTCTTAGCCTAGTTAACATTTCAGTTCGTATCTATAACGATAGATACAACACAAAGAGTTCTAAATACAATTCTTAATTTACCAGACTATTTCTATCTTTATGGAAAGTGTTATTATTAAAAGATATTCATCGAATCTTACATGAAAATACACTTAAGACCGAAATAGAGATCACTACAATTTTTAAAATTCTAATAAACACAAAGCGCATATTTCTTCGTTTAACACCAGATATAATAGTTACAGTTAATATTTTTGTGTGGGATATGGAGTGACAAAGGCTATTATCCCACCAGATATATAAAATCATTATACTTTAACTATTGATAAGAATATTTTATAAATTTAGTCAAAGTAATTTTACATTTTTTACTATAACTAAAAACTACTATATGCTTTAAGGCAAAATTCATGTTTTAGAAAAAGGAAAATATAGATTCCTGCAGAAAGGAATACTTTGAAGCGTCTTTCTGTGCCGCGTAATAAATAATACTGCTAAATTCGGAAAATTTTTCCCATTTCAGCAGTAATAGAAAACTACCAGAGTTTATTTTTAAAGGCGAGTGAAATTTTAAAGAAAACATTTTAAACGACTTCCCTCTGATATTTATATTTCAGACTATTTGGGAGGAAATAAAAGTGAAAAAGAACATAAATATGCAATATAAAATTCCAGTTTAGAAATTCCAATCCAATGCATCAGAGAATGCAAATGTTCTTTTGTTATTTTACCTCTAGCAGAACACTTGTATCACGAACGATTTAGAAAACGAAAAGAAAAAGTTCACCCTCTTTTTGTTCACAGGGTAATATTTACTCTGGTTTCACATACAAGTATGTTTATATATTTTCCAATGACGCCACACAAGAAATTAACTTCGTTTTGTATAAATCGGTCTCCTCTTTTCTCTATTTCTTAATCATTACCACAAATTTTTTCATCCATTTTGAAGTTTATAAATGTCCTCTTGCGCCTCCAAAACTTTCGGGAAATCTATTGTTAATGAGAAAAACTATTTTCAGTATTGAAGAGCTATTGCCCTTCAGAGTGATGCAAAGTGTATTGGTTTCAGCATCTTGGTGGTCGTTTTGTTGGGGTTTCCTACTAGTCTACCTTCTCTTCAGCCATTTCATGATACTGTTTAAAATAATAATACGCTTTGTGAAGGAACCGTAATATATGAATGAGTGACAGTGAGAGTTAAACGCCACACAATCTCGCTATTGTTGAAAGACAGCGTAATTTAGATCCATGGTTAAATGACGAGGACGATACATAAGCTAACATCAACCTCTCTATTCCCACCACACCAACGGAAGGATGTTTGAGCTTGCACAAATTTAACGTACACCGACCCCCTCTGCACGGCGGTTCCCAGCGGTACAAGGCTCGAAATAACTCGCCGGGTACGAGTTCGTTGCTTTGATTTTCCTATCAAATTCCGGCAAGAATATTAACGTCACTCTGTTCAGCTATACAAGGGATTTTGGTGACGGACCACGTAATTTTGAACCATGGTCAAGTGACGAGGATGACACCTGATCTGGCAACCCCTCTCCTAACTACCACACCACACCCATGGGAGAATGTTTGCACTCTCGACAGATTTAACGTGCATCGCTCCCCTACACGGCGAGTCGTGGTACTGGGCTCGAACTCGTGACAAAGCCACTCACGATTCGATACCTAGACCACTCGGCTACCGCGGCCCCATATTTCGGCAAATAGATTTATTTGAACACAGTTAAGTGAAATTGAAATAGAAAAAATCTAATTAAATTTTTTTATTAAATATCATTATTTCTCCGATACTTGAGAATAATTTTTAACATTGTTTTAATAATTTAACTCTAATTGGGTTTTAATATAAATGTTTATTGAAAAGTAGTTTAAAAATGAAAAATTAAACAGGAATTTTCAATATATTACATTTGTTCCTTTTAATGCATTCCATTCTATTCAAACTAACGCTTGAATCTAGAATTGAGAAGGACAAGTAATATATATACATATATAAAAGTTAATTTCCACTTAGGACAACAAAGAAATTTTTTGTTTACTTTTTATTAAATAATTACAATTAATAAAAATAAGTATATATATATATATATATATATATATATATATATATATATAATATGACAAAATCATAAGATCTTGATTAAAAAATTAACATTAAATCTTTTAAACCCTATTAAATTTGTAATTACGTTTTTTAATAAAAGTTGAAAATAATAGGGAAGATTTTATCTTAAAACCGATGTAAAAGAAATGCTGACGTCTAACAAATATAATGATTTAGGTTAAGTTAATTCATTACAAGTTTAACAAATGCTTTTTTTTATCCAATGGTGCTGCCATCTGTATGAATATTATCGACTGAAAAATATCTCTGAAACAAAAATTAATTAATTAAATGTAAAGAATGAATTAATATTTGATAAAACTGTATTAACATCAAGAATCATCCACCTTAAGTTGAAAAAAATGTATTTGAACTTGTGTGGATGAATAAAAAATATTTTATTGATGACTGAAAATTTGAATATATATATATATATATATATATATATATATATATATATATATATATATATATATATATATATATATATATATATACATATATACTATAAACTCTAAATAAATGAGAGATGAACATTTATCAATCAAAACAGAAAAATATAGATAGTAAGAAAAACATACATTGAAGGATATATGAATAATTGAAATTTAAAAAAATGGATGCTGCAGTGTTATAAACATTGCTGACTTAGGACAGCTAATATATAAAATAATTTATACAAAAGTGGGGTTGAACATGTTTTGTGGCAAGCCAACCTTCCCTCTTTATGTTAATAATACTGAGAAAAACTATTGAAAATAATAGATAGTAACAGTGGCGTAACGGAGAACACTTGGGCCCTCTGCAAAGTCAGGTTTTGAGCCCCCCAAGTTGGATTTTACAAAGGCTGTGGCCCCTTTAGAGCCCTGGGCTCCCTCGCAATGCGGGGGTTGCGGGGGTGTACGTTACGCCACTGGATAGTAATATCTAAATGCATTACAAGATAGAGGTAACTTACCTAAAAATTTCACTTAAAAAGGAAGAGTCCGCACTAGCTCCAAGTACAATGAATAAGTTATTGCCAGATTCTGGATCCAAATGAAAATTCAAAGCAAGTGAATGGCTGAATTGTAGCAATTAACAAAAGTATGAAAAGAATAGAAATAAAAATTATAAAGAGAGTTTACAAACTACCATAACTTTAGTGATTAATTTTATCTAATAGAATATGGAGGGAACTATAACTAGGAAAAACGATAAATTTATAGTAATAAACTATTATTATTCTAAAGAACTTTAATCCTTACTATTAATAATTTCTTAATTCTACTTATTAATAAAATTTATTTTGTATTTCTGATTAAAACAATATTTAGTAAAATGTTTATAGTTATTTATTTTTTCTGATTTTTTTTGACACTAGAAACTGATTGCGTTGTAAGTAATTAATAAAATATTTTTGAATATAGAAACATGTACATTACGCTCCCATTGAGGTACTTTTATAATATTGAAATTAAATTCTTCTCTTTTATCGTAAATATTAGTAACTATAACATTATCTTTTAATTTAATATGTATATCAAGAAAGTTTGCTTCGTTGTTGTTACTATTTGTCTGTATTAAATTAAGATATTTTGGATAAAAATTAGTGTTAGGTTTAAAATTTTCTTGCTTGCCAAAAATGATTATATTATTTATATAACGAAAAATGTAATATTTAGAATTATTAATGAAACTATTTTCAAAATAATGTTAATATAAATTGGCAAGACAGTTGCTAGCAGGGCCATCTTGTGGCAAACCTTTAATCGGTAGAAAATAGTTACCATTATATAATATCTATATAATTCTTTTTAAGTACAAACCTAAGTAGAGGGCCAAATCTAACATAATTAACATTTTTAAATAAATTATCCTAATGTAATTTTACAAGTATATTAAACATATCATCAATATTAGTAAAGTTAAAAGATCTTGAAAATCTAAACTATAGACTGAAGAAATCTTTTTATCTTTCATTTGTTCAATAAGTTCTTTGTTGTTTTTAAGTATGGCTGTGGATTTAAGATTATTTATTGTATCTTTTAATATTCCCCATGTAGAATTTTGCCTTATATATGTATTAAATCCATTAGTAACTGTCCTAAACTTGACTGGGTCTTTATTAAATTTGGGAGTAAGAAATATTTTTGTGGAATTTTAGAATTATAATTTGAATTCTTAATTGTTTATGAAAAGCCAAAATGTGATTATTTATTTCTCTATCAGAAACTGATGACTTTATAAAATCTGTATTATTATCAAAATATTTGTTGATAATTAAATTATAATAGTATTTACATATGAAGGCAAAATTTACTGGCACTTTATCAATATAAACTATAGTAAATTTATTTTGCAATTTTTTAATATGATTTTTATATTATTAAAAAAGGTATTACCTGTACCAAAGTTATATTTGTTACATTGAGTAATATGACCTTTGAATTCTTTGAATGTCTCTATAGACATTCAATATTATAATAGTTATTTTGTAAATGAATTGCTCAGTATCATTATATAACTGATTTCTTATAATTTTAATATTATTGGAAATAATTAGTCTATATATAAACCTAGTACTTTTATTCCTTATATTATGGATGTTGTTTTTTTATAATATTAAAGTCACCAATAATAACATGTTAGTGATGTTTATATATGAATTCTTTTAATTCATTACAATTACATATTACGTTCTCCTGCTTTATAGGCACATTGTAGTAAAAAATTGATTTGCCTATTTTTTATTGTATTTAAAAGCTTTTTTAATCGTAATATTTTGAATTGGGAAAGATGACATATGTTTTTTAAAAATGCCAGAAAAATTACTAGTATCATACGATTTCTTCATACATAATAATGTACAATATTCTATTTGATAATGTTTATTTATATTGACTTGTATGTTACGTTTATGTTTCAAAAATTTGTGAATGTCTTTTATGATATGCAAAGCATAACAATCTTTTTTTTTATTTGAATATAGTACATCTTCAGTAATACATAATTCTGTCTTATTGACTCCAAATATGTAAGATTTAACGTGTTTTATGTTAAAATTGTTATCGAAGCTATTACAAATATCTTTAATACTATGTGTAAGTACTTTTTTGCCTCTACTTAATCTTTTAGTCTAGCAACACACACATATATATACACTTAGGAACATTGAAAATAGCGACCCCAGAAGAAAGCATCGGATTGAAATGAAATTTAATACACATAATGACACAGATGAGAGATTCACCTGATCTCAAAAACAAAACAATTAAATAAATACAGGGTATGCAAAGACACAAATACTGGGCATCTTCAATAGCGCGTTGGACCACCTCCAGCTGCAATACATGCCAGCACACGGTCCGGCATTGAGTTGATTAGACACCTTATGTTGTCCTGAGGCAGATGGGCCCACAAATCTTGAACGGCCAACTCTAAATCATGTACAGAGTGACACGATGGCACCTGCTGTTTTAGCTGATCCCACACGTGCTCTACAGGGGACAAATCGGGGAGCAGGCTGGCCATAAAAGAGTCTGAAAATGACGTAGGAAGTCTCGAGCAAATCTTGCTGTATGCGGACGAGCATTATCTTGCTGGAAAATTGCCCCTGGGAGACCATTTAGGAAAGGTCCTACATGGGGTCGAAGAATATCATCAACGTAACGTTGGCCCGTTAAGGCTCCACGCATCACAATTAAAGTGGATCGACTATCATAGGCTATGGCCTCCCATACCATTACACCAGCTGTGCGGGCAGTGTGGGGGGAATTGTACCGCTCACCAGGGCGCCTCCACATCCGTACACAGTTATCATCTGTCCCCAAAAAAAACCGGGATTCATCACTAAACACAAACTTTTGCCAATCTGTGACATTCCACATTGATCAGGCTTGATACCACTGTAGACGCAGTTGCCAATATTCCTGTGTTAAAGGGAGTGCACGGAAAGGGCGCTTGGATTTAAGATTTGCTTCTGCAAGGTGTCTGGAAATTCTTTGTGGAACAATTGCTACGCCTACGTTTGCTCGTATCATTGAACGAGTCACTGTTGGGTCCACAAGTGCTTGCCGCACGATCCTTCGATCCTCTCTCCTCGTGGTCTTCCTGGTCGCTCCAGACCCGGTTTTCCGTGCGTGGGTACCTTCTGGTGTCCACTGCTCCCAACAATTCCTAACGGCACACTCCGAACGATCGACCTGGCTAGCAACACGGCGTGTCGACCAGCCTGCAGTTTTCATCTCGATGATCAGGCCTCTCTCAAACTCGCTTAACTGTGAGAAATGTCTTCTAGCACGTTTACCTGGCATGTTTCGCTTACCAAAGTCTTCCTACAATCGGGGGGTAATCGTCACGTTTATGAATCCTCGAATTTGCGCTGGCATATATAGCACCCTCTTCCTGATTGTAGCGCCACCTCGGCGTGTATGAGCATGCGTATTGGCACAAAACTTGGATCACTTGCATATCACATTACGCTGTACTTATTTGCAAAGTTTCGCGATTGTACTTAGCTTCCTTCTTGGGTCGCTACTTTCTATGTTCCTGAGTGTGTATATATATATATATATATATATATAGGGAGAAAGTGAACTAAAATAGTAGGAATTGAAAAAACAAAAAACTTGTACACTCTTAACATGACATTCTCTAATTCGAAACAGTTAGTCTAACTATACAATAACAAATCAGCCCTAAAGATAACTAATATATACTATTGAATCGAAGCAGATGTAAAAAAGTGCGAATCGATTGACAAAATATTCGAAACTGATACTGTCCACGGATCGTAATAACTCTAATTGTATACGACTGCTAATAATTTTTGAGAGCAAAATGTGTTTGGGTATAACGCAATAAAATATTCCATAAAAGGGGGAAGAGCAGCCGACGAATGATCTAACCACTGACAGTTATCTTTATAATCAAGAGAAGTTTTAATGCAAATGAGGAAAATTTATTGAATCCTTAGTTGTTTAATATAATCGAAGAGGAGAACTAGAATTGCTTTGACTACAGATGTTGTACCTTGCATCAGGACACGTTCCTGAAGGAAAAGCATTGAATCTCTTGGAAACACATTGAATTGAAACTCTTATAACAACAAATGTGTGACGCATTTGAATTACATCAAAATCCCCATTCTTAAAACAAATATATATCATAGAAAGTTTAAGTAGAATCGCACAAAATTTGAAATGTCACGATGATTAAATACTTCAAATTTGTTAATAAGAAAATTTCTTCTAAGAAATTAATTGGCTACAGATAATTAATTAATACATTGTTCTTGTAAATACGCTTTTTTAAGTCATTCATATTAATACAATTTTATCTAGTAGCGACGCAAAACAATAAACAATGCGAATTAACTCTTTAAGGTATCCGACTACGTTCGGAACCATGATTTTGCAAAAGCGTATAAATGTATAATATTTATGACATTTAGTGTCACTTAGATTAGAAAATTTTTATAAAATTGTTTCAAGAATATTATTAAAATAAAAAAATTATTTAAGTACAATATTTTGACAAAAAATAACCACAGAATGACCCATTTTCAAAATATTCTCCTTTTGTGAAAAATGCTTCTATTATAATAATATTTAGCCAGTATATAACTCAGAGCTATCTACAGAGGCTCAACTAGAATTTTTGAAATATATAACTTAGAAGTGGATTTATCCATATTTTACTACAACAGAGGGAAGAAATTTTAAGAAAACAACGTCTATAATTATTTCAATTGGTGGTAACTCTGAAAATAATGTGAATGTTTCAAAATCCTAGTACAGACTCTCTGGAGAAGTCTTTACTTTAAATAAGCGAAATATTATTATTTTAGAAGCATTTTTTATAAAAGGAGAACATATATTGAAAAAGGTTTTCTAAGTTATTTTTTTTTGTCAAAATAATGTATTTAAATAATTTTTTTGTCAAAATGTCCTTAAAGTAATTTTTACATGTATT
>BMAU01011946.1:0-12707 GCA_019973935.1 Trichonephila clavipes | reverse complement strand
GAATTATAGTTTGAATTCTTAATTTGTTTATGAAAAGCCAAAATGTGGATTATTTCACTCTATCAGAAACTGATGACTTCATAAAATCCTGTATTATTATCCAAAATATTTGTTGATAATTAAATTATAACTAATATTTACATATGAAGGCAAGATTTACTGGCACTTTGTCAATATGAAAATTATAGTAAATTTATTTTGCAATTTTTTAGCCGCATGATTTTTTATATGTATTGAAAAAGGTATTCCTTATTACCACTTACCTAAAGTTATAGTTTGTTACATTTGAAGTAATATGAGCCTTTGTGGCGAATTCTTTGAATGTCTCCCATAGACATTCAATATTATAATAGTTATTTTGTAAATGAATTGCTCCAGTGCCTCATTTATATAGCTGATTTCTTTATAATTTTAATATTATTGGAAATCATTGAGTCTCTATATATAAACCTAGTACTTTTTATTCCTTATATTATTGATGTTGTTTTTACAATATGTGAGGTCACCAATAATAACATGTTAGTGATGTTTATCTACTGAGATTCTTTTAATTCATTACAGTTACATATAATACGATTCTCCTGCTTTATAGGCACATTGTAGTAAGAAGAATTGGTTTGCCTATTTTTATTCTGTTTAAAAAGCTTTTTTTAATCGTAATATTTTTGAATTGGGAAAGATGAAGCATATGTTTTTTTAAAAAAATGCCAGAAAAATTACTAGTATCATACGATTTCTTCATATATATAATAATGTACAATATTCTATTTGATAATGTTTATTTACATTGACTTGTATGTTACGTTTATGTTTCAAAAATTTGTGAATGTCTTTTATGATATGCACAGCATAACAATCTTTTTTATTTGAATATAGTACATCTTCAGTGATACACATAATTCTGTCTAATTGAGTCCAAATATGTAAGATTTAACGTTGTTTTATGTTAAAATTGTTTATCGAAGCTATTACAAATATCTTTAATACTATGTGTAAAGTACTTTTTTGCCTCTACTTAATCTTGTAGTCCTAACAACACACATATATATCACTTAGGAACATTGAAGAAATAGCGGCCCAGAAGAAAGCATCGGATTGGAAATGAAATTTAATAAACATAATGACACGAGATGAGAGGTTCACTTGAGTCTCAAAAAAACAAAACAATTAAATAAATACGGGGTATGCAAAGAAGACACAAATACTGGACATCTTCAATAGCGCGTTGGACCACCTCCAGCAGCAATACATGCCAGCTTTACGGTCCGGCATTGAGTTGATTAGACACCTTATGTTTGTCCTGAGGCAGATGGGCTAAATCTTGAACAGCCAACTCCAAGTCATGTACAGAGTTAGCTGATCCACACGTGCTCTACAGGGGACTAATCCCGGGGCGGGCTGTCCCATGAAAGAGTCTGAAAATGACATTGGGGAAGTCTTGAGCAAAATCTTGCTGTATGCGGACGAGAGCATTATCTTGCTGGAGAAATTGCCCCTGGGAGACCATTTAGGAAAGGTCCTACGTGGGGTCGAGAAAGAATATCATCAACGTAACGTTGGCCCAGTGGAGGTTCCACGCATCACAATTAAAGTGGACCGGCTGTTATCTCTGCAGTCCCATGGCCTCCCATACCATTACACCAGCTGTGCGGGCAGTGTGACGTAGAACAGTGTGGGGGGGAATTGTACCAGCTCACCAGGGTGCCTCCACATACGTACACAGTTATCATCTGTCCCCAAAACAAACCGGGATTCATCACTAAGCATTCCGGCTTGCGCCGTTCTGCGGCATTCCACATTGATCGGGCTTGATACCACTGTAGAGCGCGGTTTGCCAGTATTCCCTGTGTTAAGAAGAGTGCACCTGGAAAGAGCGCTTGGATTTTGAGATTTGCTTCTGCAAGGTGTCTGGAAATTGTTTGTGGAACAGAATTTGACTGCGCCTACGTTTGCTCGTATCATTGGGCGAGTCACTGTTTGGGCTCCACAAGTGTTTGCCGCACGATCCTTCGATCCTCTCTCCTCGTGGTCTTCCCTGGTCCCCTCCACCCGGCTTACCGCGCGTACGTACCTTCTCGCGTCCACTGCTCCCAACAATTTCATAACGGCACACTCCGGATTCGAATCGAGGCCTGGCCCAGCATACACTGGCTTGTCGACCAGCCTGCAGTTTTCACATCTCGATGACGTCAGGCCTCTCTTAAACTCACTTAACTGCTGAGAAATCTCTTCTAGAGCGTTTACCTGACATGTTTCAGCTTACCAAAAGTCTTCCTACAATCGGCGGGTAATCTGATCCGCGTTTATGAATCCTCGAATTTGCGCTGGCTTATATAGCACCCTCTTCCTGAGCTGTAGCGCCACCTCGGCGTGTATGAGCATGCGTATTGGCACAAAACTTTGATCACTTGCATATCACATTACGCTGTACTTATTTGCAAAGTTTCGCGATTGTACTTAGCTTCCTTCTTGGGTCGCTACTTTCTATGTTCTTGAGTGTATATATATATATATATATATATATATATATATATATAAACAATCACAATTATCAATTTAGGAACATGAAACTATATGGATCCTAAAATACTTTTCAAAACCGCTACAGAGTAGCAATGGCGAATATAAAAGATAATGTTCCATCATTTTCAAACAAAAATTAAAGAATTATAAAATGAATAAAGATTTTACTAAAATATCCAAGTGCAATCTCGGACTTAGGACCGATAAATGGGGTTAAACTAGTTTGATGGCGCCAAGCCTTACCTATTGCGACTTGGATAAGTTAATTGGAAAATTTTCAGATTTCAAGAAGAAAAAAATTAAGTTTAAAAGAGTTAAAAATTAAAATAGTTAAAGGTAAATCATTATACTTGAAAAATAAAACTAATTCGCCAATCACTTTCGAAGATATTTTCAATGTTAAAGTTTAAAAACATATTTTAGAGCATAATATAGAATTGAACCCTCAAACTTCAAGATGATGCACCATCTTTACAAATAGTTATTAAGAGGTAGAAAAAATAAATTCCTGATCGAGAGAGGTTCAAATCAAAAAATATTTGAGATCAGAAAGTTCAAATCAAAAATTATCTAAAATCAAAAGAGTTCGCAGCCTAAAAATCCGAAGGTTCCAAGCTCAAAAATCTGAAGAGGAGTTCAACCTAAAAATTCAGAAAGTTCAAGCTAAAAATCCGAAAGTTCAAACTAAAAATTTCTAAAAACCGAATGTTCACATTAAAAACACAGCATATTCACAAATGAATATATAGAGTAAATCATTAAAAAATACAGTATATTCACAAATGAATAGAGTAAATCATTAAAGACTCACCAAAACAGTGTCCCATCAAGAATATGATCCATTTCTTATAGCACGACTTTTCATTTATAATATATCAAACTACACTATCATATTTTGCTCATAACATCTAACCATGTCAATCCAATCGATTCTTGATCCAACACTAAAAGTATGACTACTTGGCAGTAGATCAGTGTTTCTCAAAGTGTGGGGCGCGCCCCCTGGGGGCGCGATTGACCACAAGGGGGCGCGAGCGTATCCGAAAATTTAAAGATTTTTAAAAAAATAACCGGAAGAAAGTAAAAAACAAAATGCTTTCTTCCATAATAAAAAAATACACAACAATACTGACATAATTTATGTTTATTATCTGGCTTTTTCCGTCATCAAATAGCTATCTTTGATCCCAAAACCAAATTAAAGAAAAAAAAACATTTTTGTTTTATTTGCTGTATTTCCTCAATGAGAGATTTTTTTTATTACGTTTTAACATAAAAAATATTACTCGTTAAAGAAAAAACAAACCCAGACCTGAGAAAAATTCTAAGAAGATAAACAATTCACCACTGTATTATTATTGAAATACTGTACATTAGTTGTAGAAAAAGAAAAGTCATGATTCACTTTTCAGCCGGGCGGGCATAGTACGTTTGCTAATCATTTGAAGTTAACCTTCAATCTTATGGTATGGTTGCTATCAATATTAGTTCCCTTCCATCTTTTATGCGTTTGCTTTTCGCTTAGGGAAATTGTAAATAAGTTGAGTTTTGCGATATTTGGAAAATAATTGATTGTTTAACATTTTCTGGCAGGATAATTGAAAAGTGTCTGATTTGCGTCCTTTATTATGGTCTTGTAGTTTTGAATCATTTTAGTTCAGTTTATTGGAATTTTCTCAAATCATCAAGAGAATTGAATAGTCCTTGAAAGAAGATAAGTATACTTTCTATAAATTAAATATTCACTAGAATTCCGATTTGTATCGTGTACAGTAAAAATAATTCTAAACAAATGATTGGGGTGACTGAGTCCCCCCGCACTACCATTAATGTTAGTATCGAGTACGCGCCTGCTCCGTTAAAACATTTTGAAGTCTTCTCGCTTTAAATGTCAAAAAGTAACACTATTATTCTTCATCGGATTTTATATTCTTTTTTTTTTTCATAATTTAACATTAATTCTAAATGCTAATTGTGTGAGGTTTAAAATTACAGTTCTTTTAAACAGTTATTTACAATTATAGCATTTATCTAAAAAAATCATTTACATTTTTTTGTATACAATGTCGTGTGCACACAGTTTTACTCTCTCTTACAGTTCAGCTATTATATCAAGAATAATGTTTTATTTTTTAAAATGAACTCGTGCGAAGAGTCGGTGTTTCAGCAGTATACGTTTGATGTATCAGGTACTGAAGAAGGTATTTTTATAAATAATTTCTTATTACTGAATTTGGCCGCGGTAGCCGAGTGGTATAGGTATCGGATCGTGGCTTGCCTTGTCACGAGTTCGAGCCCGGTACCACTAAAGACCCGCCGTGTGGGGCAACGATGCACGTTAAAATCTGTTATTTCAGAGTTGAAACGTTTTCCGTTGTTGGTGTGGTGTGGTAGTTAGGAGAGAGGGTGCCAGCTCAGGTGTCATCCACGTCACTTGACCATGGTTCAAAATTACGTGGTCCGTCGTCAAAAGCCCTCGTGCAGCTGAACAGTGCGACGTTAACATTCAATGAATCAATCTTATTACTAAATTAAGAACAAGTTTAATAATTATTAGGGACTTCCACGGGCTTGTCTTGTAGGGAAAAGTTTTTCAAAGGAAGGTTTAATATCGAAATTGACATAAAAGGATTATTTTTCTATATTTGGCTGAAATCTCATATTTTGTCTTCAAGGCATCCACTGCAGAAAATCCGGTTTGAAAAAGGTAGGATGTTGAAAATGGTAATAGTATACGAAGTGCTTTTTGTTTTCAGTACAGATAATTCCTCATCCACCTCTACCCCAAATTCAAAGAGCGATTTATTATAAAATTGCCTTTTAATTTTCACTGGATGTGAAATCTGTGAAGATTTCTTCGGAGGTTAGGGAAAACTTCTGGAAGTATCTTGAAAAAGATCTCTAATCCACTCGTAACTTGCTACCAAGCTGTACTCATCCAGAAAATAATTTTTAAAATTCTTTGCCAACATAGCTAAATCATTTTTGCATGTTTTAAAAACAACTTTCACATGTTGTTCTATACAGATTTGTAGTTTTAACACATATCGGGCTGGGGCTTTCCCATCATTTACTTCAGTATTGGTAAATCAAGAATTTAAGTATTTTGAGGAAGATGGTTTAATTTTCGGGCCATGGAAGTTCGTCTACTGTGTACTTGTTGTTGATTCTTTATTATGGTCAAATGTTTGCTTACGACTTAAAATGTATGTATGATATTGTTTTTAATCTACTGCCGTAAATACTTAATTACCGTGAATTACAATTAACGGGAAATTAAAAAAATACATTCAAGCTGGCCTTCGGTAGCTATAGGAGTATCGGAGTCGACCAAAACTGACTGGGATTGTACGAGGGAAAAGCATTTTTACATGTTTTGCGCGCAGACGTCCGATAGGTTGCCCAGACTCACGCAAACGCGTGCCCTATAATGCCAGATGTGATGGATATGATGAAAGCGACATTGACTAGACTATTTTTCTAATGACATTCTTTGAGAAATGAATGCTGAAGGAAATAAATCTTTAATTAAATACATCATTTTGTGATCTGTTCAATTTAAAAATTAGAGAAAAGAAAAATAACATAATTCTAAGTAATATATATTTTAAGTAATTTTCTTAAAATATATATTAAAGACTATACACAAAATTTATACTTATCGTATTAATTTGTACGGTTTATAATTAAGATCGTATTGTAACTTTAGCGTCTCTCTCTCAAAGTGCATTTTTATTGCAGTAAATACATTATTGTTGTACAGGGGCGAGACAAAAATTATGATTGAAAATTGGGTCGCCAGTATTGAAAGTTTGAGAAACACTGCTTTTAATGTATGAGTGGTGCACAGAGTATTTTATGACCTAATTAATTAATACTAAATTAAGAACAAGCTTAATAATTATTAGCTACTTCCATGGGCTTGTCTTACAGAGCAAAGCTTTTGAAAGGAGTTTTAAGATAAGAAATTGACCCTCCGAGTTCATTTTCTATATTTAGCTGATATCTATATTTTGTCTTCTAAGCAACCACCGCATTTTGTAATATGTTCCAATTTAAAAATCAGAGAAAGGAAAAATAACTTAGTAATTATCCTGTTACTTAACTTTTTTGCTTAAAAGTAACATATACAAAATTTAATACTTATGTCATGAATTTGTACGGTTTATAATAAATATTGTTGCTTTATCAATAAAGTGCATCATTATTGCATTCAGTAATTATTATGTATAAGGGGGCGATAAAAATCGTGATTGAAAGGGGCGCCAGTATTGAAAGTTTGAGAGAGCACTGCATTAGATGCAAACCATATCACATGTATAAAGACTTGCTTGATTGATTGATCACTAAATGTCTGTTTGGACATAAATGTTTAACTGGTAATAAATAATTTTAAAGTGTGCATATAGTCGTGTAAATATTGTTTTAAGTGTGTGTGTATTAAAATTTATATTCAAAATGTAATCTGTGTGTGGAATTCACAAATTCTTCACAGCTGGACCACTAACAAGCTGACTTTGTGGACCTAATGTTGTGTGGAGGATTTGTGCATTTACAGTTTAAAATATTTTAAAAATATTTCTGATCTATATATTTTCTCAGGAAATTGATGGGATAATCATTTTGTATGCACAATAATATAAATTTCTGGATATTTTTGGACGATACATATCAGTATTTTATTGCGTAGTTAAATTATTATTTCTCAACAAAATTTAAAATTATATTGCAAATGCAGATGAAGACAACTATTGAAGTTTGGTATCTTTATGACATTGAATTTAAATGCTTCCCTTTTTATCATATATATTGCTATATAATTTGTTGTCAATAATAGTTAAATCCAAATCCAAAAAATTCAACTTCTGTTTGAGTTAAAACTCGTCTGTATTAATTTTTAGGTATTCCGGATAAGAAATTAATGTTAGGTTTAAATTCTCTATCATGACATATAACAATTAAATCATCTATGTATCTCAACAAGAGGCAAGATGGTTCCTTTCTTCGAACTATTTCATAATGAATGTTAAATACAGGTTAGCGAGACTATTACTAATAGACCACACCTAGGGCAATCCTTTGGATTGCAAGTTTGAATTTTCTCAAAAATAATGAAGTTCTCCTATGCTTAACAAAACAGACATAGGGTGTATTGAACTTTCATAACTAATGCGTAATTATTAGTCATATTTCTCATATGCATCTGAAAGTACCTGAATTATATCTTCTATTTTAATGGAGTTAAATAAATCTTCGAAATCGAACCCATTCTAGCAGAAAATACCTCTTGATTGATCAACTTTCTTTATTACATCATGGCTGTTTTTATAATAGAAGTATCCTTAAATTTGTCTATTGTATCTTGTAATATGGTCTGTAAAATTCTTCCCGATTTTGATATATAAGTATTGAAACCCATTTGTTACACTGCGGAATTTGATTGGATTCTTATGAAATTTAGGAGTCAGAACTATATGGGGATATATAATTTTATTGCTAGAAATATTTAATTGTTTACCAAATGCCAATAATCTGTTGTTAATTTCTTTCATACTAAATTTACTTTACAATCATATGCATTATTATTTTGTATATGATCATTTATTAATTTACTATAATAATATTTACATATAATTGCATAATTTCCTGGTACTTTATCTACATAAACAATCACAAAGTGTTTTTGTAAGTTTTCTATTGGTCCCTTAATTTTTCTATAACAATCTTCATTTTTGTTCTAAAATTAAAATTCATTAAGTCCTTGAGGACATGAAAACCATATTCTTTAAAAGCCTGAGTAGGTAAATTATATTTAATTGCAACATTTAGAATAAATTTATTAATATCTTCTGATAGTTGTTTTCTCACATTTAAATTGCTGTTTGAAATAGTCAATCGATAACCAGTACCTTTGCTCATAATTTCTCTTAATTTCTGATCCTGTGCAATTTCTAAGTTGCCAGTTATTACATGCCCATGATATTCGTCTACGTAATTCTTGTATTCATTGCAAACAACATTCTTTTTATCCACCAATTCCTTAATACTATTATAGTTAAAAATTGATCTACTAATTTTTTTATTATACTTGAACGCTCGTTTTATTAACACATTTTTCATCGGAAATAAACTCTATGTGTTTCCCAAATATTTCAGAAAATTGTATCCCATTATATGATTTATTCATGTATAGCAAAGTACAATATTCTATATTATAAACCCTCCTTAGAGTCTATTTTTATTTTTAATCTATTTGTAATATATTTGCATAAATCCATTACCAAGTGTGATCCATGATTATGCTTTTAATCTAATACTTTTTAATAAATTAAAAACTATTATTATTTCCTGTTTATTAAGTCCAAATAAAATACTTTATTTTTTTCCAACACTAAAACTATTCTCAAAGTCTTGTAATAAATTATTTACTTCTTTTTAACTGTATCTATATCTCTACTTCGTTCTCTCTTTTTGCGTCCACCCATACCAACTCTTTTCTCTTTTATTACTATTATTTTTACTATTATAAATATATTCTTTATCATTTTGCTTCACTGCCTTCGTATTAAATTTCTTATTATTCCATATTACATTCAATCACGTAAGGATACATAGCATTATAAATATACCAATGCATAAACGTTTTCATACCATAGTCTATTTATTTATCTTATTTACGGAACAACTTTTAATAATATTTAAATCTGCAACATCTTCAAAGAAGCCATGTTTATTAAAATGTTGTATTTCTATTCTTCCTATATTTTTTGTTGATGTATTTTTTTCCAATGTCCGGATCTATGTTGTGGTTGAGTTTTCTCAGGTTCATAGCTCTGATGTTTGACCTATATATTTAAAGCCATAAACACCACATGTCAACATATAAATGCAGTTGAATGTTTACAGAACTTAAATTCTGATTCTTCATTATTCTGTTCATGTTGCATCATGGGCAGGTTTTGCATCTTTTTATCCCCACATTTTCTAAATCTCAATTTTAAATGATCTGAATCACTATGATACTTATTATCAAATGTTTCTGTCATATTTGCGAAATAAATACATTTCGATTCATAATTTCTCCAATTTCGATACATCATAGTAATTTCCTACAACCAGTATTCCAAATAATACGCGTTTTATATCTTCTTAATGTTTTCATTATCATATATTCCTCACTTCGTAAATTTCTCATTAACCAACGAACAAGAAGTTAACGTTTTTTATTTTTATATTTATAATTTTTTTATAATTTATATATATATATATATATAGGGAGAGTGTGAACTAAAATGAAAGTAGGAATTGAAAAAACAAGCTAGTACGCTCTTAACATGACATTCTCTAATTCAGAAACAGTTAGTCTAACTATACAATAGCTAACAAATCAGCCCTAAAGACAACTTCAATATATACTATTGAATCGAAGCAGATGTAAAAAGTGCGAATCGATTGACAAAATATTCGAAACGGATACTGTCCGCACGGATCGTAATAACTCTAACTGTATACGACTGCTAATAATTTTGAGGAGAGCAAAATGTTAGCTTTGGGTATAACGCAATAAAATATTCCATAAAAGGGGGAAGAGCAGCCGACAGGGCGAGTCCCAACCACTGACGGTTATCTTTATAATCAAAGAGAAGTTTTACTAATGCAAATGGGGAAAAATTTATTGAATCGCTCAGTTTGTTTAATATAATCGAAGAGAGGAGAACTAGGAGAATTGCTTTGACTACGAAAGCTGTTGTGCCTTGCATCCAGGACACGTTCCTGAAAGGAACAGCATTGAGATCTGCTTTGGAAACACATTGAATTGAAAGCTCTATTTATAACAACAAATGTGTGACGCATTTGGAACAACATCAAAATCCCCATTCGTAAAACAAATACTTATCGCCGAGGAAGTTTAAGTAGAATCGCACAGGAAATTTGAAATGTCACGATGATTAAATACTTCAAATTTGTTAATAAGAAAATTTCTTCTAAGAAATTAGTTGGCTACAGATAATTAATTAATACATTGTTCTTGTCAAATACGCTTATTTAAAGTCATTCATATTAATACAATTTTATCTAGTAGCGACGCAAAACAATAAACAATGCGAGATTAACTCTTTAAGGTATCCGACTACGTTTGGAACCATGAATTTTGCAAAAAAGCGTATAAATGGATAATATTTTATGACATTTAGTGTCATCTAGATTAGAAAATTTTAAAGAATTGCTTTAAGAATATTATTAAAATAAAAAATTATTTAAGTACAAAATTTTTGACAAAAAATAAACATAGAATGACCAATCTTCAAAATATTCTCTTTTTTGGGAAAAATGCTTCTATTATAACAATATTTTTGCCTGTATATATAGCTCAGACCACTACAAAGAGGCTCAGCTAAGAAGTTTTGAAATATATAACTTAGAAGTGGATTTATCCATATTTTTACTCACAACAGAGGGAAGAAATTTTAAGAAAAAACAACGTCTACAATTATTTCCAATTGGTGGTAGCTCTGAAAATAATGTGAATGTTTCAAAAATCCCTGGTACAGACTCTCTGGAGGAAGTCTTTACTTTAAAATAAGCGAAATATTATTCTTTATTACAGGCAATATTTTTATAAAAGGAACATATTCGAAAAAAGGTTTTCCAAGTTATTTTTTGTCAAAAATAATGTATTTTAAATAATGTTTTTGTCAAAATGTCCTTAAGTAATTTTTACATGTATTCTAATCTAAGTGACACTAAATACGCCTCTGTCGCAAAAAAATATATGCACCCAGAAGAAATCAAGCTACAATCACGAAACTCGGCAAGAATGTAGTCTGGTAAGAGATATGCAAATGATTAAAATTTCGAAGCCAATGAGACAAGGCTAAGTGTGCTATGCGCATATTAGTTGCGCAACTGGGAGAGTTTAAAAGCATGAGTACGAGCGCCGTACGGCTATCCAAACGAGATCTGATGACTTTGATAGACGATATTGAGACTTAGGATGCCTCTAAGACGTAACCGGCGGCAGTACGAGCAGCTGACGGACTTTGATAGGGGCCGTATAATAGGCCTCAGAGAAGCAGGTTGGTCGAATAGACGTATCGGCCGCCACCTCGGTCGGAGCGATATGGTAGTTGCTCGAGTGTTGGCAACAGTGGATCACAGAAGGTAGAGTGTACCGTCGCGGAGGGTCAGGACGTCCCAGGAACACAAATGATCGCGAGGATCGTGCAATCAGAAGAGTGGCCACTTCGGCACCAACAACGTCGCTAGCATCGATTCAACGCCACTTACCTCCTTCCAGACATCCAGTGCCATCAAGAGAAACCATAAAGGAGACGACTGACCGAAGTTGGCTTGAGGAGCCGACGTCCGCTAAGACGCTTACCACTGACCCCACATCATAGGCAGTGTCGACTGGATTTTTGCCGACCTCGGGCAACTTGGAGTGTGACAGACTGGAGACGTGTCATCTTCAGTGATGAATCCCGATTCAGTCTCAGTGCTGATTACCACCGCACACGTGTCTGGAGGCGCACCGGCCAGCGGTCCGATCCGGCATTTATTGTCGAGCGGCATACAGCAATTTCACAAGGTGTGACAGTGTGGGGAGCAATTTCTTGGGACACACGATCATCTTTAGTGGTCCTTCAAGGCACTTTGACAGCTCGCAGATACGTGGACGATATTTTAACGCCGATTGTGCTACCCATGCTATCAAGTCGCCCAGGTGCCATTTATCCAACAGGATAATGCTCGTCCACATACTGCGCGACTCTCCCAACAATGTCTTCAAGGATATGACGTCCTACCATGGCCTACCAGGTCACCAGATCTTTCGCCAATAGAGCATGTCTGGACGCGCTGGGAAGGCAACTGCAGCCGTCCCGAGATACAGGAGAATTAACTGCGCAGATGCAAAGACTATGGCAGGATCTTCCACAGGGGGTCATAAGTGATCTAATTGAATCGATGCCACGCCGAATTTCGGCTTGTATAGCTGCCAGAGGTGGCTTTACTACTTACTGATTTTTAACCTTTTGCAAGCTGTAACCGCTTAATAAAATGATATTTTGTTCTGAATTTTTAATCATTTGTTTATTTTCATATACACTACATGCATACCAAATTTCGTGAATGTAGCTCAATTTCTTCTGGGTGCATATATTTTTTTGCGACAGAGTGTATTA
>BMAU01011939.1:0-10000 GCA_019973935.1 Trichonephila clavipes | reverse complement strand
GTTTGGCGCCGCAAACTTGTTTAAACCTGCAATCCTGGTTCCTAAGGCCAGGAATTTGTCTATTTAGAAGTACTGTGTGCCTACTTCCTACTTTTAGTTATCTTAGGTTTATAACTATATGACTATTTTTATATTTTTTGTTTATATGTATAGGTATATGTGTGTATAATTTTATATATATGTGTATGTGTGTATATGATTATATATTAAAAATTCTTATATTGGATTATATATATATATATATATATATATATATATATATATATATATATATTTAAATATATAAAAACAATCACAATTATCAAATTTAAAAATTGAAATATATGAATCCCAAAATACCAAAACACTTCAGAATATCAATGGCGAATATAAAAGATAATGTTCCATCATTTTCAAACAAAATTAAAAAATTATAAAATAAAATAAAAATTTATAAAATATCCAAGTGCAATCTCGGACTTAGGACCGATAAGTGGGGTTAAACTAGTTTGATGGCGACAACCATCAATATATATATATATATTAACTTTATAGTTCGATTCAGTATAAGTCGCCAAAAGCCCTCGTGTAGCTGAACAGTGCGACGTTAATATTCAATCAATCAATCGATTCAGTATAAAAGCGTGTTTTTTAGTTTTGTTTTAAAACTATAATTTATGTTATAGTTATTTTTACACTATACACGGTAAAAATCACAATTTCAGTGAATAATTAAGGAAAATATACTTACCTACTTTCAAGGACTTTCAATTTTTCTTAGAAAATTTGAGAAAAAAAAATCCAATAAAACTAAAAGAAAATGTTCCAAATGTGCATGTCCTTAATATATAGCCATAAATCACAGACACTACTCGCTAACAACACAGGAACGTTTTTTTTCCTGCAAAACTGTCATACTTTGTTCACGTTTTTGTAGTTTTGCTGTTGTTGTATGATCTACAAATAGCATTTTGAACTTTTTCTTCCTTGTGTCTTTTTGACAAAGCGTTAAGCTACATTATGGCTTCATAGTTTTCTTCATAGAGATCATAGGAAGCATTTGAAAATGTCAATCTAACTCAAACTTTTCATGTCTAAAGCTTTTCTGATATTTACTTTAGCTATCTTGATTAATATGCATTATTGCAGTAGGTTCTTCGATTGCTTGATCAGTTTCAACTTCCTTAAGTTGGATCACTGATGCCTATTTTTTTAATATTTGCTCATTTACATTTATAAACCATAATAAGTCGTACAACACAGCAATCAAAACCACAAAATCTTTCATGGGGAAAGTGTAGCATGTTCTAAAAATAATTGCGTAAAACGTTTTTCATTATGCATTATATGTTTCAGAAGACTCATAAAAATAAATATTTGCCAAATAATTCTTCAAAGTGCACAAAAAGCTTATCCATATATCATAAAACTCTTTCACATGGAAAAAAGATGAAACAGAAATATATTTCAAATTCAAAAATGGACGGATATAAGCATACCAGTAAGTTCGAAGGTCAGCTATAGTAATATTTTTAGGTTAAAGAAAAGTAATAAAAATATCCCATCGTGGGATTTACAGCAAAGCGAAAAAAAATATTTTTTTTAATTTGGTTATGGGATCAAAGACGGCTAATGAGCGTTTGAAGTGGAATCTTTTATTTTTAATGATCACCAGATAATAAAAATAAATTATATGTGTAAATATTAATTTTTTATTGTGTCAAAAAGCATTTTATTTTACTTCATTCCAAACAATTATTTTTAAACGTTTTATTTCCAATATGCTTTCGTCCCCACAGTTTGAGAAACACTGCCTTATATGTTGTTTACCACAATTCAAAAAATGTTTGTCCAATGATCTCCATATCAAAATTATCAATTTGATAAACCCAAAATATTAAAAATATATTGTGTTATAGAGTCATTGAAAATTGCGCTACGTGCTATTCGCGTGTTGTATCGAAGCAAATAAACAAATACGAATCTGTGACATTAAAAAATATAAATTATAAACGTAAAAATTGAAATAGTCTTTTAAAATAAATATTTTTTCAGCATAGATCACCGTAAGACTAGTCACTAATTTCAGAGAAATACGACTGTTACAAATCCTTGTGTGTATGTTTTCTTTGTTATTTAAATATTCCTAAATTTATTTTTTTATAATGTGAAATAAATTTTTACAATTTTACTTAATGTTTTATTGACAGATGATTCAAAGTCTCAGCAGGATTTTATTATATGCTAAATTTCGATTAAGCGGATAGACAAAAATACTGAGTGACGAATCTGTCCGGAACCTTTCCATTCATATTCTTAGGCGTAATTTGGGGATTAGAAATCCATGTATATTTCCTATCAACTCCAAAAAGGGAACTAGATATGCAAAGTAGATAGGGTATTTAAGTAGAGCGTTGTAAGCTATCAAGTATGAAGGCTATTGAGCCAGCAGCAGTAGCCTCAAATTTAGAGGATTCCATTGGATTACGTTAGTGAAGCCTTATTGCTGTTATTCTACGGTAGAACTAGAAAGCTGATATAACAAGCGGTAACTTTAATTTATTTACGCTTAAAATAAACGTTAGTTTAATAAAATTAGTTAAAGTTAATGAAAGCTTATAATTCGAATAACGTGTATTTCTCGGATCTTCTATTCCGGTAGACTTTATTTGATCTTGCGCATAATTATTGATTAATTTCATAATTCGTAATTTAATTTAATATTAAAGGTAAATCCCTTTTGTTTGACGTGACATAGAAATAGTATATGTTATTAGAGTTTCTGGTATTTGTGAAGTGTTATAATAAATACAAGTTATTACTATACAAAAAGGCTCTTAAGGATTTTATTCCTCAAATTAATCTTGGTGTCCAAAGTGGAACCCAGGGGTGTCCACACAACTTCCATAATGAAAAATCTTGATCAATAAATAAAATTTCTAGGACACCTTTTGAATTATCTAAATAATTGCAAAGACACATTTTTTTTAAAAAAAAAATATTAACATTTTAAATAAAATTCCCAAAAAGCTATGTAATAAAATTATTAAAACCTGTTAAAGCACTATGTCTAAAGAACTATAAAAAGATAATACCTTGCAATTACGGAATATGGTGTAATAATGAAAAAAGAAAACCCTACACGATTCTTTATATAAGATGAGTATTTGACCAGACATGATGGCCCGGAGTTCTAGGATTTTTGAAGTAAGTCCAAGCAATTTTGAGATTCAGTCAATAGACGATTATGACAACTAAGGTTACACCCCGTTCTCGAAACTATCAAACCATGAAAATGGAAGAATTTGAGAGCAAAAGATTTAATACGAATCGCTACTTTGAAAATTTTTTAAGGGCTATAAATAAACAAAATACTCACCTTTGGGAAATTTAATCAGTTAGAGCTAATTAATTAATTACATATATTCAACGGTAACATTAATTATATACACTGTTCAATTAAAATGAATAATCAAATAGTTTTCTAAAGTCTTCCTTAAGATACCAAAAAAATAGACACTTAAACTTTGACATTAATTATTTTTTCGGGACAAAAATGGTACTTTTCGCAATCCACTGAATACGCCGTCAGCTGAAAACGCAATTCCTGCTATAAAAACTGTTCACCTTCCCTTCAAAATACTTATCTATAGAACCCGTGCTGCTATATATTTTAGAAGAAAAGATTTCAAAGAATATTCCTGCTAAGCATCGTCAGAATGTTCGTAGAAATGATTATTCTATGTAACTTTAAAGTGAGAGGTGCTTATAAGTACCGTGGGTAGGTAAAGGGTTAAATTTGTTGAGAGCTCAAACGTCTTCAAATCGGCGTGGTATGGTAGTTATGAGAAGGGGTGAGATAAAGGGTTAAATTCTTCATAACCGATTGTTCCTCATCGATGTGGTTGCAAATTCCGGTATCTAAATCACTGCTTCAATTTATGTATACTGTAATGAACCTACGCAAGGAGTTTCAGCAATGGATTATTTGAACTTTCAACACAAAAATTTTATTTGATGATAGGTGCAACAACTTTGGAATTCTTGGGAGATTAATGATTTCAGTATGAGTTTTTTGTATCCTTATTTTCAAAGGAGAAACAAATTAGTAATTTTTGGTACTATAATCCTTTATTTTTTTAAAAAAAAGAGTATACACTCTCACTTTTCAGAAAAAAATATTTTTTTTTTGATTAACTGCTCTATTTGCTATTGTAAAATACTGTAGAAGCATTTTCTTGCAGCAGAAACATTATTTTAGCATGGCATTTAAGAATTTATATACATGGTAAACACAGAGAATCATAATAAATACGGATTAATGGACAACTTCCAGATATTCGTTGAGCTCCCGCTTATAAATGCAATTTTCATGTATATTATTTTAGAGCTCAATAGACTTTTTTGCACTCAAAAAATTTTTGCTAATGAAATAGAAGTATTCCCTTACAAAATTATGTAAAAATATGAACGATCAATCAGTGTCCTTTTTTGCAAGGTTAAACGTTCTTAGAATAATGAATTTAACCCATTTTAAGGAAGCATTTACATATATTTATGTACATTTCTGTTATTTTTTTAAGGTTTTATAAAAGTGGTTCTTATTCTTTTTGAAGCTTAAAAAAATTCTAAATTGTTAATACATTTGGTACCTCTGAAAAATTTCATAAATTTATTTTCTTATTTAAATTAATGAAATTAATGTAGAGAGATATATTGAGGTAAATTTTTAACAAAATACAACTTCTTGTATCATGGATATAGGCTTAATTTCATTTACAAACGTAATATATGTATGTACATAAAATTAAGTGTAATAATTTCATCTGTAAGCTAATATTAGCCAAATTCAAGCACATTTTTTAACTGAAACAATTACATAAAAAGATTAAAACTTAAGTCGTAATATATATATTTTTTGTTATATATATTTTTTTGTATACACCTTGATATTTTTTACCATGTACTTTTCTTTGTTGATTTTTCACAACATTTTTGATAATTTTAGTGTGCTTACAAATAACTTTATGATGCAAAAATTCTCGAACCAGTCTTATTCATTTTAATTATACATTCCGATAATAGAATTATTTTTAATAAAAATACATTTGCTTGTTGAATTAAAACTTTAAAATAATTTATTAAATGATACTTTTACGACAAATTTCATGATAAGAAATGTTTTGATCCCTAAGATTTTAAGAAGAAATTAAACTGTGTTACACTGCTCAAAACAATTAGGGGAGCACATGATTTTAACAAAAGTAAGCAAAGATATATACCAATAAGTAACATAAAATGAATCATCCATAATGTAAAGCCTACCAGGAAACGGAAGAAGAAAACTTTATATGCAAATCAAAGTTCATGACGTCAAAAACCAGAAAAAGGAGATAAGTGCAGAAATCGGGATGTTGCAGAAACGTCTGTTTTATTGCCGTAACTGTGAAATTCGATTGCGCAGTATTTTTTTTTAAGACAAGGTTACTTGAGAATGTCTCAACAACGTGATTTACCGGAATCCATGACATGACGTGTTATAGGCAGGTGCTGGAATCCGGGCAAACACAACGTAACGCCAGTCGCGGACGCTGTTGGAGTCGCCAGAAGTGTTGTTGCAAGGCTGTGGAATCGATTCCAAGGAACAGGAAATGTTAGACGTCGACCAGGGGCAGGTCGGCTACGCGCCACTACATCAACTGTTGACCGGTATATACAGTTAACAGCCCGTCGAAACAGAACAAAGAATGCTACGCAGCTGCAAAGACAGTTGTTCTTGGCAACAGGACGAAGGGTGTCCAGCCAAACAGTACGCAATCGGCTTCATGAGGGAGGGCTCTATGCACGTAGGCCAATGGTCTGCATTCCGTTGACCCCACGCCACCATGCGGCCCGAAGAAGATGGGCTGCTGAACATCGAGATTGGGAGCAACATGATTGAGCCAAGTGCTGTTTACAGACGAGTCCCGATTCAGTCTAGAGTGTGACACCCGACGTGTTCTTGTGTATGGAGGGACAGGGCACTCGAAATAACCCCGCATTCGTTCGTGAAAGGTCACAATACAGAAGAGCTGGTTGGATGGTATGGGGTGGAATCAGCATAGGCGAATGTACAGACCTGCATATCATTCGAATGGCACTTTGACGGGCCGAAGGTATGCAGACGAGATATTCTGACCTCATGTCATCCCTTACGCTGAAGCCATTGGAGATTCCTTTGTTTTCCAGGATGATAATGCCCGACCGCATAGAGCTCGTCTAGTGGAGAACCTGCTTGAAGCTGAAACAATACAGCGTATGGGATTGCCAGCGTGCTCTCCTGACCTGAATCCAATCGAGCATGTTTGGGACATGCTCGGACGACGCATTGCTGCGCGACAAAAGCCGCCTGCTACTGTCCGAGACTTGGAGATTGCACTTCTTGAGGAGTGAAACAGTATTCCCCAAAGTCTGATCGATAACCTCATCGCATCCATGACAAACAGGTGTGCAGCAGTCTTAGCTGTTCGAGAAGACCACACGCCCTATTAAAACTCATGCATCATGTCTAAACAGTACCTTTTTTTATCGTTTACATGTAACCAAATTGTTGCCCTAAATCATCTTTTCATGTTTTTTCCATATTTTCAAAGAATTAAAGCTTAATTCCAAATTTTTTTACACCTTTTTTTCTGTATTGCGCATTGATACGCGTGTACTATGTATTGTATGCCAATACGTGGCTGTCTCACACGGTTTTCTTCACTTTTTTACTTGCTCCCCTAATTGTTTTGAGCAGTGTATTTTCATTAAAATGGAGTAACTTCTTTTTATCATTAACTTCCTTGCTTTAGTGAAAAAAAAAATTCTTCATTGTTTGCTCAAAAGAAGAAGGGAAAAAATGATTTCACATTTGTCAAAAAGAAAAAGATATTTGTCCCTTAATATACCCCATTAAATTCTGACAAAAGCATGTTTACTCGAATTGAGATTTATCGAACTTTTAATTGAATTAGGACCATAAAAATATAAATTTTAAATTTATTGTAAAAAGTATGTATATGTTTTACTTTGTGAATTCAATTGAATTCCATTTTTCAATTTCCTACGCAATTATACGCACAATATTGTAAAAAAAAAAAAAAATTCACTGAAAAGATTAGATCGTGCCCAATTTTTTTTTTTTTTTTTTTTTGAAAAAGACTTTTAACGAAGCTTGAAAGAGTTACTTTTCAGCGTCGTATACTAAACTAGTCTTTGGCTGAGTCAAAGTAGGCAAAATTTTTCAAAACTTCATTTTTAGTATCATTTTTCCAATAATTACTCATGCAGATTTGCATTTTAATGGCTGGAAAAACTATATATATTGTGGTATTTTTACTTATATTTAATAATTTTGTATAAAAAATGAGCAAGTTTATTCATCAGGAAATGCATCTAATTTAAAGGGATGAAATAAAAATAATTTTAAAAGTAAAACTGTGAGAGAGCGCGTAGGCCAACTTTGGAACCATCTTTTTTAGTTAAATTTGCTGTTAAAAAATTTTTAAATAAAAAATAACATTTTTGCCTTATTTTATTTTTATTACTCGTTATTTTTTGTACTGTTTTGTCTGTTACTTAAAGTCAGATTTTTTTGGAAAAATCTAGTAAGCTTTATTTGTATCATAAAAAAACACCTTTTGTTTCCAGAGGATCTCTATTTTTTATGAAAACCAAAGAAAACGTAAGGAATGTTCTTGTTTTATTTGATTAAATACCCTTATCGAAATAAGAGTTCCTAAAAGGACATAACTTTTCGTTTATAATTTTAATTTTGATGAAAACAAGTCATGTTGTTTTTCTTTCATTTTCTACCCATAAATTACGCAATTAGGCAATTAAATGAATAACACATATGATAAATTCTGCTGAAATTAACTTGTACCTAAAAAGTAAATTTATTAGTTTTGTTTGTTACGTCGCAACAAAACACTGTGCAGTTGTTATCATAATGAGTTTGAACAATACGATATATAATCCACTTCCTTTTATTTTTTAGAAACGTTTTATTATTTATAATAAATGTTGTAATCAGGAAAGTTATCTATTTTTGTGAGGTACCTAATGATTTAGAACATAAGTCACTTAAGCAAATATTTAAATTTAGCACTTACATTTTGAAAGAGATAAAAAAATAAACATACGAGATGTTTTAAATTTCAAAGTATTGTATAAAGAGTTATTAATAATGTATACATTATACACCACATAATTAACTGATAGATCATTTCAGAAGGCGGTTTTACGTATTAACCCAGTGCTTCTCAAACTTTCAATACTGGCGCCCCCTTTTTGATCACAATTTTTATCGCGCCCCCCTTATACATTAATAATGTACTGAATGCAATAATAATGCACTTCAACGCTAATTGATTGATTGATTGAATATTGACGTCGCACTGTTCAGCTCCATAAGGCTTTACTTCAACGCTAAAGCAACAATCCATATTATAAACCGTACAAATTCATGACATAAGTATTAAATTTTGTATATGTTACTTTTAAGCAAAAAAATTAAGTAATAGGCTAATTATTATGTTACTTTTTAATTTCTCTAATTATTAAATTGGAATATATTGCAAAATGCGTTGGTTGCATAGAAGACAAAATATAGATATCAGCTAAATGTAGAAAAAGAACTCAGAAGGTCAATTTATAATCATAAGCATTCCCTTGAAAAAATTTGCTCTGTAAGACAAGCCCATGAAAGTCGCTAATACTTATTAAACTTGTTCTTAATTTAGTATTAAATAATTAGTTATAAAATACTCTGTGCAGCACTGATACATTAAAAGTATACCGGCTGAAGTACCCGCTCTTTGCACAAGTTCATTTATACGAAAATAAAATATTATTGATATAATCGCTTAATTGTAAGGAGAGTAAAGCCAAGTGTGCGACAATGTTTACAAAACTGTAAAATGATTTTTTTAAAATGATTGCTCAAATTATAATTAGTTTTAAGTGAACTGTAATTTTAAGCCTCAAAGAATTAGCATTTAGAATTGATGTTGAATAATGAACAATAAAAAAATTCTGATGAAGAATAATTGTATTATTTTTAATATTTAAAGCGAAAAGACTTCAACATGTTTTAACCCTGGAGCAGGCACGTACTCGATATTAACGCTAATGGTAGTGCGGGGGGGGGACTCAGTCACCCCACTCATTTGTCTATAATTATTTTTACTGTACACGATACAAATCGGAATTCTAGTGAATATTTTAATTTATAGAAAGTATACTTACCTTATTTCAAGTACTATTCAATTATTTGATGATTTGAGAAAAAATCCAATAAAACTGAGAACTAAAATTATTCAAAAGTACAAGAGAATAATAAAGGACGCAAATCAGATACGTTTCACTAATATTACATAAATGTTAAATCAATCAATTATTTTCCAAATATCGTAAAACTCTATTATTTACAATTTCCCTAAGCGAAAAGCAAACGCATAAAAGATGAGACGGAAATAATATTGAATAACCATACCATAAGATTGAAGGTCAATCAAATGATTAGCAAACGTACTATGCAGCCTGGCTGAAAAGTGAATCATGTCTTCCTTTTCTTTTTCTACAACTAATGTACAGTATTTCAATAATAATTACAGTGATATATTGTTTATCTTCTTAGAATTTTTCTCAGAGTCTGGGTTTCGTTTTCTCTTTTAACGAGTAATATTTTATGTTAAAACGTAATAAAAAAATCTCTCATTGAGGAAATACAGCAAATAAAAACAAAATGTTTTTTTTTTTCTTTAATTTGGTTTTGATATCAAAGATAGCTCATTTAATGACGGAAAAGCCAGAGAATAAACATAAATTATGTCAGTGTTGTTGTGTGTACTTTTTTTATTATGGAAGAAAGCATTTTGTTTTACTTTCAGGCTATTTTTAAAAAAATCTTTAAATCTTCGATATGCTCACGCCCCCTTTAGAGACATTACGCCCCCAGGGGCGCCCCACACTTTGAGAAACACTGTAATAACCTTCA
>BMAU01011936.1:0-30171 GCA_019973935.1 Trichonephila clavipes | reverse complement strand
TATATATATATATATATATATATATATATATATATATATATATATATATATATATATACTTTTATGTGAAATCTGATTAATTCGTTCTGGAGACTTTAAAAATTAAATTTTAAAAATGTATAATTTCTTAGTAAGTTTTTTAAAAAAATAATACATACATATAGTCTTGCATATTACCTCAAGTCCTTTCATTTTTGCTTATGGGGCGTTGAAGAACATGTCCAATGTCGATTGCTTTTCTCTCTTTTTCAGGATTTTTCGAAGTAATTTATAGCATTGTTGTTGTGAAGATCCCCAACCCTACTGACATCAGTTAAATTGGTTAAGGTGCCATTCTAAGACCATTGCTCTGATATCCGCCCACTTTTTCAAAAGATCTTTAATGGCACATGTTGGTATTGGTCGTCTTTAGTCTTCCTTTTGTTCAGAAGGAGACACATTTCGCTCTGTTTCTTGGTGTTCTTCATTCAAAATTTTTGGAGTTCTGTCATCAGTTCATCTTCATGTCCCATTATTAGCTCTTTTTTATGTAATACTTCCTGTTCACCTCAAATTCCAGACCTCTAGCAGTTGTCAAAATTTCATCCATAATTTCAAGGGTGTCTCCTGATCACCTCCGAATAGTTGTTCGCTGCACAAACGCAAAAAATCTTTCTTGAAAGTGTTTATTATCCGAACACAAATATCTTTCGTGAAAGTGTTCGTTAACTGATCACCCACTGTATATATAATGGAAAAACAATAGTAGTTCATAATGTTCTTCTATATTGTTACTGTACTACTGTGCCTATTTTTTTCTATTTAGTATAGCTATCTGTGTATTTATATATTTTGGATTATATATATATATATATATACATATTATCCAATATAAAAGAATTTTTTCAATATATAATCAAATACATATCCATACACATATATATAAATTTATACATATATATACATATACACAAATATATAAACAAAAATATAAAAATAAACATATAGTTATATACCTAAGATAACTAAAAGTAGGAAGGAGGCACATAGTATAAAGACAAATTCCTGGCCTTAGGAACCAGGATTGCAGGTTTAAACAAGTTTTGAGGTGCCAAACTTCACCAGTAATTTGTCATACTATGTACCAAGAGGAAAGGAAAGAGTTATATATGTAGAATTTAAACATTAAAAAATCATTAAACTAAATAACATAGGAACATAAACATAACCTACTAAATCGGAGTTAAAACGATCGCCAAGAGTGCAGTAACGTGCGATACGATATAAGAAACGATTAATTGCGATACGATAATAAGAAATAATATATATATATATATATATATATATATATATATATATATATATATATATATATAAGACGCATTTGTTGTCTGTTTGTCTGTTCCCTCATAACTCGAGATCCAGACACCCAAATAACGTGAAACTTGGTACACGTACACAAAATTACACGAGAAAGGTTCTTAAATAGGTTTTGGTGTTCATAATTCCTTCCAAATTTTTTAAATTTTAATTTTTAAGTGATTTTCCAGTGTTATGACGTCATATGTTGTCACGTTTCTCACTAAGTGGACAATTTATACGGTAGTTTTTCAAGATTATTACATATTTTTACTGTAGCTTTGTTTATCGGTTGGAATATTTATTCAATTTTTCTATTCTTTGATATTAAATTAGGATTATTTTTCGAATAAATAATTTTTTAAGGATAATTCTTCAACAACTAAAACTTTGTTTTGTTGTTTTGGCAACATTTAGGTATTATCGCGGGAAGTTTATGTGTGTGATTTTGCTTGCAAATTACAACTTATTTATTTATTTCTTTAGAATGCGAAGATTATAATTTTGACAAACTGAAACTTCTCATTGATAAGGGTTATATTTCAGTTCGGTTCAAATGTAGTATAGGGGGCACTTTGGATTTGGCGAATTTCTTCGGATTTTTATCTAAATGTCATGGTGAGATATCGAATTCATTCTAAAAATAAATAATACCGAAAAAAGTACCTTGAGACCACTTTTAGTAACCAAAATAAAAGGACTGCGCCAAGTAGCCCCCCTATACTACACTGATCCAATAATATGGTTCTTTGCAATTTCATGTGTCTTTTATTTTAACCTTTTAAGGGTAAACTATTGGCTTCAGTGCATAAAATTGCCATGCAGAAAATCATACTGCCCAAGCAAAAGCAGTGTTGGTAGTAATTACATATCAAACTGGAATAGGCATCAGAGAATGAGCAAAACAGACAAATGGCTTAAATACCTGTTGAGGAAGCAGGTGGTCATAAGATAAATTATTTTTGGAACTTATGTGCTATCCTGGCAATCGCCAACATTCAAAATAACTTGCCAAGTTGGCAACCCCGATTTTACATGTCATATATATATGTTGAATTCTGAGTCGTGCTTTGTTTCATATAGGCATCGCCAATAAGTTGCGGTTATATGTAAGTACCTTTATTTTTTTCAAATTATGCTTTTGCATTGATTAAGTTAGTTCAGTTCTTTTTATGTCGGTTTATGTTAGTATTGTACTTCATTTTTTTCAATTTATTTTTATGCTCGGGATATATATACTTTTGGATAATTTTTTGTAGTACTTCTGTATTATTGCACAATCGCCAACGTTCAAGACAACTCGCCACTTTGGCAATTTCAACTTTGTGGAGTTGAATTAGCAATCATGTGCTTCATTTTGTATAATGTCACCAATAGTTTGCAATAATACATAAGTACCTCTAATTCTGTGCATTACTATAACATTAGACTGGCCGCAACATACCAATTTGGCGTGATTTCAAAATCATGCCAAAAATGAGTAGCCAACCAATATGAAATTAATATTATGAGTATTATCTTAGCCTGTTTTATCTTTCCCTCCAGTAATCCTTAATTAATTCAATGTATAATTTTGTTTTTTTTAATATTTTAGTACTTACATTTTTTTTCGTTATTATGTACTGCAAATTGGTTGGCTCCTATTTTAACCCACCCCCGGTTTTTGAACTTTTTTTGTCGCCAAGCAGGGCGAGAAGTTCGCCAAGCTATCTGCCCTTCCTTTTCATTAAAATTCCATTGACCAATAGGTTCAAAATTAATGTTAGTTACGCTAACTATGGTAACCCTAAAACCAATATATACAGAAAAATTTAACCATTTCCTTTTGCACGGTTGAACGATTTGGTTCGAACGATCTTTTTAGAATTCGTGTGAGTACCGGTTTTTCAGAATGAATAGCCGAATGGAACATTTAACTATTTCTTTTTTTGCTGTTTTGGAAGAAAGGGGACAAATGAATTTGCTTCAATGGTGTATGCGTGAAAATTTAATGCGATTGCCTTTCGCATGAAGGTTATCAGCATTTACGGGTCAACCACAGTCTGACTTTTAAGAACCCTGAAACCAGTGCTCACACCAATTCAATCGAAGGCACGTGGTCGGCGATTAAAAGATCGTTACGGAACCATGCGGCGCATGTGGAGGGCGAATTCGACCACTATTTAGCCAAATACATTTGGGCTACGCCGGAGAGGGCATTCGTTGGATGATGTTTTTCGAGAATTTCTCCGTGCGATCACTACATTGTACCCTCCCATGGAGTAAGACGTTCCTTCGTAAGCACGTAAGTTTTACCAATTTTTCAATTTTAGTTTGCTTCGCTGAACTGTTCAATTTCAGTTGTTTTTATTTTTATGGTTATCGACATTTCCGTTCTTTGAACGTCGTCGGTACGAGTTTGAAAATCGCGCTTTGATTTTGGCGCGGGATCAAAAAATTCGTCGCCAAGGGGTGGGCGAAAGTAGGAATTTACCTAAATATTTTTTGCACATTGCGATGTCTTTGGCAAAATTAATCAGTGGTATTTTTCTTAAATATGTTTTTTTATCTGTTTTTGACAATTTTTAAAATTTTGTTTGATGTCTGTCTGAAATGCAAATAGCAAAATATTTTTTACAATATATATATATTGTGTTTGTATGAAAATGTTTATACTGATTTATTCAAAATATTGAGTCGTCTTTTATTTTTGATATCTTCTTAAGATTTAATTTTATGTTATAACTAGCTATATCCAGCTAAATGTTGCTGTTGCTCAGTCAGCTTTAAAATACTGGTACACCATAAAGTATGTCATGAAGCTTACAAAAAAGTAATAATACACAAGAATTCAAACAAATCTATATGCATATAAGACGCATTTGTTGTCTGTCTGAATAAACTTTCTCTTTCACACTACATCATTTGGATAAATTTTCAAAATTTGTTTGTGTGGTTAGTAATTAATTATAATGCTGTAATTTTAATTGAATAGGCAGATATTTCATTTTTAAGTATAAAAATAGTTATAACTACTGTACTGTATTTTTTCAGTGAGTGAATATTAACGTCACACTGTTCAGCTACATGAGGGCTTTTGACGACGTACCACATAATTTTGAACCATGGTCAAGTGACGTGGACAACACCTGAGCTGGCACCCCCTTCTCCTAACTACCACGCCACACCAATTTAGCAGGAATATTTTACCAATACTTAGCTGGAATATTCTTTGAAATCCACTCTTCCAAGATATATGACAGCACGGGTTCTATGATGAGTATTTTAGCGGGGAAGGTGAATAGTTTTGTAGCAGATATTGCATTTTCAGCTGACGGCGTTTTCAGCGGATTGCAAAGATTATCATTTTTTCTCAAAAAATTAGTTAATGTCAAAATTTAAGTGTCTTATGTTTTTGTATGTTTATGGAGACCTTAGAAAACGATTTGACTATTTATTTTAAGTGAACGGTGTATATAATTAATTTTACAGTAGAATATATTTAATTAATTTATTAGCTCTAACCGATTAAATTTCCCTAAGTGGAGTATTTTGTTTATGTATGTGTCCCTTAATTTTCAATGTAGTGACCTAAAAAATATTGCATGAAAAAAATTGCAGTAAATCATAATGCGGTAGATAAAGCATTAACGTGCATCGCTCTCCTACACGGCGGGTCTTACAAAGCTCTAATAAAGTTTGAGCTATGAAAGTAGCTAGACATTTGCCAACTTGACTCTATTGTCAACATTTCGCTATTTTTTCCATTGAATTGACATTGTTATTTAGGAAACGGCGTTGTTTGCAAGTATTACAATTTTAACATAAAACAAATTCAACAGAAAGTTATATTAATGTATGACACTTTCAGTTATAAATTATTTACAATATTTTAAGCGTCACAAAACTTTTAACAATGTGTTACTTTTGCTGAGCAGAGATCAGCTTAGGGAGGTATTTTCAAAAATCAACCCTCAAGAGTTTTACGGGGAGTTATAAATATAAAAAAAAATCCTTTTTATCAGCTATTAGATCTACAGACTTAAAGTTTAACAAAGGTGTTTTATTTCTCTCTTTTTTTTGTTACCTGAGTTACGCCAAAAGCTTTTTTTGTTTAATTTGCAATTCACTTAAAATTAACTCATTAAAAACTTCTTTGTGTTGTTTAACTTTTCAGTTCACCCGTGCGAAGAACGGGTATACAGCTAGTATATATATATATACACTGCTGGACAATTGCTAAGGACGGATCACAAATTGCTATGTAGCATAACATTAAGCGAGACATGAGGCCTAGTAGGATAAAATATAGTTGCCACACTGTTCAGACATTAGAATAAAATATATTTATTGTTCTGGAAAGTACAAAAGCTGTGAAACATCTGAAAGAAAAAAAAATGTTCATTTGATCTGCGTACGGAGAAATGGAACAATGCATCTAAAAGTCAGCAGGCACCTTAAAGAAAGGTATCAGTACGGGATATGTCCACCATGGAGTGTGATGCAACATTCCACACGTCGTACCATACTTTGCACAACATTATCCAGCAACTGTTGAGGCAATTTATCCCATTCCTCTGTGAGTGCACGGATGAGGGTGTTCTTGTTTGTCGGAGGATAGTTTCGACCAGCAACTTACCTCCCCAAAGCATCCCACACATTTTCAATAGGGTTTAGATCTGGAGAACGTGTTGGCCATACGAGACGTTGAATACCCTCGCTGTCTAGACAATCCTGAACAGCGAGTGTTCAATGACATGTTGCATTGTCGCCCATAAAAACAAATTTATTACCGACAGCACCACGGAAAAGACGAACATGAGGAAGTAGAACTTCATCAATGTATCGTTGGAACCGTCATAGTCCCATTCGCAACCACATGTAGGCGCGTGCGGCCATTGATCATGATGCCGGCCCACACCATGATACTGTATGTCGGATATCGGTCCTTTTCCTGGATATTTTCTGGACGATAAGCAGTACCACTCTCGCGCCAGATCAGTTGGCGTCTACAATCTGATGACAGACTGAGCCTACTCTCATCTGAGAATAGTACGCATGCCCAGTCCTGTTCAGTCCAATTGTGATGCTCACGACACCATTGCAAACGGGCAGTACGGTGCTGTCTGGTCAATGGGACACACACAACAGGTCTGCGTGCGTATAGTCCTCCTCCCCTCAAACGACTGGCAACAGTTTTTCGGGAGAACTGCTTTCCTGAGGCAACAAGAAACTGATTTGCCACCTGCTGAGCTGTGGTGCGCCTGTTCCTTTTTGCTGATAGGACGATATATCTGTCTTCTGTAGGCGTCGTACTTCTAACACGACCTCCCCCGTGCTGTCTACTACACATTCCAGTAGTTTTAAATGACTTCCACAGCCGTGAAACAACGCTGTGAGCGATGTCGAACTCCCTGGCAACATCTGTTATTTTTCGCCCTTCTTCGATCTTTCCAATAATTCGGCCACGCATAAAATCATCTATGTGATGTCGGGAAGACATGCCTAAAATTTTAAGTTCATCTATTAAATCTTTCCGGTAAAACTTTGACTTGAAACAACAACTGTGCACACGCGTCAAAACCTTTAAAGCTCTTATGAACGCTATCACGTGATGAACAGACGTGGAAAAAAATTTGCATACTCATTCTTCTTCTTACTAATATCCCGCACTTATTCTAATTTTCCACATTTTGCTTCCTTTGATTTTGTGGTTGCTATGGATGATAGTGTTATCCGTCCTTAGCAATTGTCCAGCAGTGTATATATATACTTTTAAAAAATCATAATAATAAAAATCATATAAAATTAGTGTAAAATATAAAAGAAACTCAAAAATATATATTAAATTTTTTTAAAAAAATAAGCATGGGGCGCCATCTATTTAATAATTGTAGAATAAATTAGATATTGTCTAAATTTTAAAAAAAACATAATAATAGTAAATGATTACAGTAATACAAATTGTATCATAAAAAACCATTATAAATACAATTACAAAGAAAGTTAGCAGGGTATCCATGTTCAATACAGTGATTAAAATTTTTTTAAGATTTAAAAAATATTAGCTTTATATATATATATATATATATATATATATATATATATATATATATATATATATATATATATATATATATATATTATATACAACGCAATAAATTTCTGGTGTCAAAAAATCAAAAATAATAAATAACTATAAACATTTTACTAAATATTGCTGAAATCAGAAATTCCCAATTAAATTTAATTTATAGTTAAATGAATAAAGCTATTAAAAATTGTAAGGATTAAAAATTCTTAGTTTAATAATAGTTTAATAATATATATTTAGTTATAGCTATATTTACCTCAATATTCTATTATTAGTTAAAATTACTTATTATTATTTAATTCATATATACTCTAGTGTCACTAAAGTTATGGTAATTTGTAACTCTTTTATTAATTTTTGTTTCTATTCTTTTTATACTTATGTTAAGTGCTACATTTCAGCCATTCACATGCTTTGAATCTGCATTAGGGTCCAGAATCTGGCAATAACTTATTTATTGCACTCAGACTTAGCGCATACTCTGCATTTTCAAGTGATATTTTTAGGTAAGTTTCCTCTATTTTGTAATGGATTTAGATATTCCTATCCATTACTTTCAATAGGTTTTTGCTCAGTATTATTTACATAAAGGGGGAAGGTTGGCTGGCCAAAAAACATGTTCAACCCCACTTTTATATAAGTTATTTTATATATTAGCTGTCCTAAGTCAGTAATGTTTATAATATTGCAGCATCCATTTTATAATTTTTAATCTAGTGTCCTTCATTGTATGATCTCTTTACTGCCTCTGTGTTTTTTTTTCGAATGTGATTGATGAATGTTTATCTCATGTTTGTAGAGAATTATATATATATATATATATATATATATATATATATATATATATATATTGTCTTTATATAAAGCACCTAAAATATATTTTGACCTACTTTAAATATTATTTTAAAATATAAATGTCTAAGGCTGTATATATGGAATATGTAGTGGTATAGCGAACATCGAATCAATGATACGGGACCCCCAAGCCACTGGGGCCCCAACATATGTAAGCAAAAAGTCGTAAAATATTAACGAGGCCCAGAAAGGGCCCCAAGAAATTTTAGATGCAGGGCCCACTTAGGACTAGTTACGCCAGTGAGAAACCCCAAAACACCTTATTGTCCTACGGGTTCCGTAAGTTGAAAAAGTTTGAAGACCATTACTCAAAAATATTATGGGAAAAATTGATAGTTTCTTTCAAAAAATATTTGCTTAGTCACGAAAATTCCAAATTTTTAAATTTTTTGAAAGGGAAAAATGATTCAATAATTATATATTCGGATTGAAATATACCACAAACAAGGATTAATTTAAATAAATATTAATTTCATGTTTTACTATGACCAAGGTAATATTTTACCCAATTTATTTGTAATATTTAAAAAGTTTAAAATCATTTTCATACAATTTCTCTAATTCTAAATAATTCAAATTCTAAATTCTAATTCAAAATATCTTAATACTAACGATTTCATTGATTTCTTACTGTATTTAACTTAAATAAGAAGTTGAAATAAAAACAGCAAACTCCGAATAAAAAATTAGGATTTCTTATATTTCTCATAAAACGGCGAGGATCGAAATAGTCATGTGATTGAAAGAGAATCTGCATTTTTCTAAATCGAGTATGCTTTGGCGCGCGACTTTGACTAATTACACAATATAATCTGCTTTCCGTACAAGTGTTATTTTGTCCAATACCAGGCGAGAAAAAATATGCTGATTGCGCAGACGTTTTTCCCCTCCTCATTGGAGTATAATCTACGCTTTGTTAATACAATTGAATGACTAGTTAGGAGCAATTACTGTTCATATGTCGATAATCCAACAGCCATGTAAAAATAACAGTATTTTTAAAAAATTGTCATCGAAAATCTGATATCAGTACGATACGCTCCAAAAAATTTTTTTGTTAATATTCGACAAGTTGGGCGATAACATTTTAATGTGGTTACTTTGATTTTGTGTGGGGTTGCCATCTCTCATTATTTTATCAAACTTTAACTTTTATTTTTTTATATTTATAAAAATTATCTTTAATTTTAATTCTTTTTGTAGCAATTTCTTTATTTTTTCGTGGTTTTATTTTTTTTAGTATTTGTCTTTTTATTATTTATTGTTCCGTATATTATTTTACTATTTAAAATTACTATTACAGTATTCATATTATTAACTTTTTATTTGTTTATATTTATGGCGTTATCGATATAAATTTCAAACGATTTTAATTCCATCTTTTTCAATAACTTAAATATTTCCCTACTTATAGTCTAAGAGCTAGCAACGTTTTCGAGAAAGAATTTTAGAAAAGCTGATTCTATAATACTTCTTTCTCTATGACTTTTCGAACATCGTGCGGGCTATCTGGCTGCCAGTAAACGTTGCGTTTATTAATGCGCATCATACCTTTACAGGTAAAAATATCGATTTTTTAAATAATTTTAGAAAGAAAGGTTTTGTTTTCACTAAATTTAAAATGTTATTAACAACATGAATTTATTGATGCCAGACATTTTTGTTGTTGAAAATAATGTGCCAGATGCCATTTTGTTTGAAAAAAAAAATCATTAATTTCAAACCATTTTAGAATGTCTGTAATTTTAATATTATTTTATTTATACATAAATAAGTACAAATTTAAATTCTCAGACATTAATTCGGTTGCTTACTTAACATACAGACCGATTTATACAGCGGTATTATGCCTGTCGTTAGGGAGAGACAGTGGCAAAGTAGGTAGGCGGAAGAGTGACCGATGCGTTGCTTCCTTTTTGTAATTCATACAAAATGCAGTGTCGTAAATACACTTTATCTACTGACATTTTTTTTTCACTTTAAATATTACAAGTAAATGATGAACGGTAAAAAATGACTCCTTTTACATTATACAGGAGCTAAAAAAACAAAGAAAAATCCGAATGACTCACTAACCAGATTTTTTTTTATTTACAAGAAAAATCACCTGCCTATTTAAAATACAACAGAACTTTCCCTCCAGCCCGATAGTTTAACTATTTTACATACTAATCAATCATTGGCTGCTGGAGAAGATAATTGCTGCAGGTCATGTTAGCGGCGCATGACGACGTCAGTCCCAAATCATGTGTTTACGTTTGTTGAGACAAATATTATTCAACTCAACAAAGAAAAATATAATAAAGTTATAGAACATTATTTTTTGAAAAGTAATCAATAAACAAACGAAAATGTTATAAAATTATAGAACATTGTAATTTGAGATCGAAAGCAAATTAAAGGTAAACAACATAGTTTACATTCTTCCAATGATGCCAAAGTGTATGACAAAATAACAGAATGGGTTACCAAGTTCCAAAATCAAGAATTAATACAAACAACCAATAATCTAAAAACCTCAAATGCTCCAATTTTTTATCACCATTCGTGTGAAGTGGGATATTTCAATGACTACAAGAAAATAACCGCGAATACTGTACGCACCTCCTGGCATAGTGTACGAGATATTCATTAGGATATTTTTAATAAAATTGTTTCAGTAATTGAAAAAGATGTAGTTAAAAAAAGAAATTATTTGTCATTAACTTCCCTTTGTGACATGTATAATAAAGAATTACAAGAAGAGTTAATACATCAACCTGAAGCAGATGTAAGTTTAATGACAAATCATCAACTTGAAGAAAAATAGTAAAACAATTCAAGCAAATTAAGATTGTAATAAAAAAGAAAAGAAAAATTATTGTGCATATAAATATTAACTTATTGGAACAAGAAGATCTAAAAAAACTTGAAGAGAATGATCTCATTGATAAAGTTGCATTCATTCTACGAAGTACTATTTTAAAAATGGATAAAACAACATTACCTGCTGTAATGAAGATGGAAGATTTGATTAATGGTAAGTATACTATTCCAGAAAAACTAGATCGCTTTTTCAAAGCATTAATTGGAGATAAAGATATTCGTCGCCGAGATGGAGTCAATTGTCATAGGTTAAGCAATTCATTGGTTTCTGATGCTATTTTTTGTGTAAGTAATGGTACTGTTAAGCCATCAAAGCACATAACACTGGGTATAACCGTGAAAAATCTATTCATTGACATAATTGTGTTTTAAAATTTATCTGTGTTAAATTTAAGATTTTTAACCCATATTTAAAAAGGCTAGTACAGCAAAAGAACAAGTGAAAGATAGTTAGTGTAACAAAGAATTTCAAATTTGGTGGACCAAGGAACATAACATTATTAGTAAAGGTGACAGAGCCGAGTGTGTTTTATGTTCTGGAATAGAGGTATGCAGAACATCGTCTGTAAAATGGCATTTTTAAACAAATCACAATTCTTGTCAAAAAAGAGAGCCACTGCAAAAATAATGAACTACTTAGAAACCGTTTGGCAGATGACTCCAATTCAGCATGCATTCTACTAAAAGTAACACCTTACAATCCTAATATAAGTTACTTGTCATCTATAATTAGTAACAACAGAAGTCACACTAATGTTACTTAAATTTAATTACACGTATAACTAAAACATTTATAACTATACAGTGCAAAAGATGTTCTTTATAAGTAAATAGAGTTTTGTGTTGTTAGTATTTAGTTTTATTATTTACCCTATAATCACTAATCCAAATATTTTAATGGCACGTCTGTACCCCATCAAGCACTTTTTTAGAAAAAATGGCACGTTGATCCATAGAGGTTAGCCACCCCTGCCCTAGAGCTTGAAGATGCTTTCCTGGAACCCCTAGAACTAGAAAGTGTTTTCCTGGAACCCCATTCCATACACATACTCCGAAGAATATTTATCAAAATAATATTGAAATTAGATCAACATGTTACAGACAATACGAAAAGGCAATTGAAAAAAGTATTGCATTTATCATTAAAGAAATTTAATCAAAATTTTTAACTACAATTTACTTATTAAAATAATATTAATTGGTGATCCAAGTGTCAACTCTCCATGCATTATATTTAGTAACTGGGATATGGGCTTGCTTTTTTTCACACTAATTGTCCAAGTGTCGGTCCAATCAGATTAAATGCAAACTCATTACATATTCTAACAATAAGTTTCATTTGTTTTTATACTTTGTTTTTGTATATAGCCACTACATTGAGAAATATATTTCACTTAAATACAATGTTCTGAATAGCATTAAAAAATGTTTATAGCCATGCAAGAAATCCCGTGTATTTTGCATGAATTTGTAATCTGAAATTTAGAAACTGTTCTTGCTTAAATTTAGGTTTTAATATCGAATGTGTTAATATGTTGATAAATTTTTTCCTTTCCTTCATTATAGGTGGGTTTTTTCCCCACAAATGCAAAAAGGTGCATTTTCCATTCGAAAACAATTTTCTTTTATTATATGTATTATAATAAAAGTTTAAAAAGTGTTCAAATGTATATATATATATATATATAAAATTATTATATATAAATAAAATTTCTAGTTTTAATTAATAGGAAAAGCTTTAGATACTTGTAACTATACAAACTTCATTGAGAACTTTTGCATACATATTTATTTGTTCTCGACTTTTTTATTTATTACGACTCGTGGAACCCTTGAGTATGCCTTGAAGAACCCCAGGGTTCCATGAATCACAGTTTGAAGACCACTCATCTATTCAAATGAATTTAGTGTCTTCATTAAGAAAATATATTTGGAGATAGTACAGTCGAACACCCCAATTTTATAAATCCATTGAGACCAAACATTTTGTTCGTTAATTCGGAGTTATTCGTTATACTGGGGTCCAAACGAAATACAAATTTTTTACACTAACTTTTTGGAAATTTTATCCTTATCAACTACACACTTTTGATTCAACAGCTAAAGTACTATTAGTGAATTATTACGCACCATTGAATTGGAAATTTTAAAGTACAGACTGATAGATGTTAGACAATCTTTTTGATTCCTCACTCGAAACGAGTTTTTTTCCCCCGACTTTATGCACAAAAGAAAATATACTAAATCATTTATATTCTGCCGCATGAGGTATGTTTTTTCAGTTTCTATAAACGGTGTAAACCATTTGCACGTGTAACAGTTTTGATAGGAGTTTCACTAATCAATTTCTGCATCATAATCGCTATTCATTGGCTCTGACAAATCAACGATTTCCTCAGTTTCAATTGCACAGATAGGTAGTCCGTCATCAAATATAACATCATTAAAATCTCAAAATATTCCCTGCGTTGTGGAGTGGGATGAGATAAGAAAGGAATTTTTCTCTCCTATTCAAATTTCATACGGTAGGTTACACTCATCTGCACCTGTAAAGTCTAATAGTTGTCTGCACCCTTCCCCGTCGAAATTTGCTGCTCTAACAAAAAGTCTTCTCCTGTTCTGTAGAAAACAAGTAATATATTTTTTTAAAAATTAAGTCAATTCCTACTTAGATCAACAGAGAAAAATTTTGTTTTAGCTTCTTTTTATTAAATAGTTACAATTAATATAAATGTGTATATACATATAACAAAATCACAACATTAAGTGGTAATTAATTTTTATTCATTATCATTAAAGTATCGTATTGTCATCCAAAAAAAATCGTGTATATAAAATTTCAGTTCAACTGAACGCTTTAAAACGTGAGAAAAAAATATTTTCAAGTTTTGCCCCAAGTCGCTAAAAATGAAACCAACGTGGCTGTATCTGTAATTTTTAAATAATTAGTTTCAGTCAATTAATCTTAATTAATTATAATTAAATTATGATTATAATTAAATTATTTTTACCCAAAACAATAGTTTATAGAAAATTTCAACTCAAATGAGCACTTTAAAATATGAGAAAAAAACATTTTCAAGTTTTGACACAAGTCGCCAAAAGGGTCGCTAAGTTGCCAAAAATGCTGCCAACGTAGCTGTATTTGTAATTCTTTAAATAATTAGTTTTAATCAATTAATTTTTATTAATTATAATTAAATGACTGTATTGTCATCCAGAACAATCATGTATATAAAATTTCAGTTCAATTGAGCGCTTTAAAATGTATTTTATTAACGATTAAAAATTCCACCAAGATAAATAAATAGAGAGTGTGAGCTAATAGTAGGAATTGAAAAATATGTCATTTAACAAAAAATAATTCAATTTTTTCTGACAAATAAATATTTAAATAGGATACATAACGATATCTAATTAATTTTACGCAATATTATCAGTGGCTTACGCATGCATTTTTCAGAGGAAGGGGGGTCGAAAGTTCATTCTTCTCTCGTATCATACCCCAATATGCTATTAAACCTATTCTTTTGATTTTATCGATTGTCGGAAACAAAAATTAAATTATTGAATAAATAATTAAGTATTTGTTATTAATAAAATAAATTATTAATAATAAATACTTAATTAAATTACCAAATTTACCACATTATTTTACGCACTATATGCATAGAATTGAATGGGCACTATATGCCCAATTGAAGTTTCTGTCTATATTATTTTAGACATTTGGACTACAGACGGTTGAATCGAAAATATCATGTTTGGACCCACCCCCACCTCTCCCCGTGCAGTTTTTACCGAAATAATTTTTTTCCTTCATTTGACTTCCAAGCAATTGTAATAACAGATGTTGATGGATGAAGGAAAGCAGATGAGTTTAGGTGTGTTATTCCTCTTTCAATGAGAACTTCGTTGAGAGTGAGTAGTGTATTTAGTTATATTATAGTCAGAGAAATAATTTATGTCTATATTCTTAAGTTCAGATTAGTAATCTTTTTCTTGTTTTATTTGGCAATGAAAGAATCCGATGATGGATTTAATGAGTTGCCTCAGACTGTCAGACCAGCTAGTAGAAATGTAAGATAATTACGGCAGCAGAATAAAAATGTTTAATATTTTAACCTTCTGAAATTATGTAACTTTTTTCATTTTATGATACATATTTAATCAATCAATAATTAATATCATACAATAAGAAACTAAACATTTGGGCAGAAAAAAACTTTTTTTGACAAAAAGTGAAAATGTACAAAACTGTTCTTCTTTACTTAATTGCTTTTTTGCATTCGAAATAAAAATTTTGAAAATCTAAATCAATTTTATGCAAACATACTGTAACACAAGTCTAAAATGTGAAGATGTTACGCACATAGTTTTTATACTACGTAACTTCAGATGGCAGCATAAATCTATTGTAGATAAGAACCTTGTAGGTTAAGACAGTGCTTCTCAAACTTTCAATACTGGCGCCCCCCTTTTCAATCGCAGTTGTTATCGCGCCCCCTTCTACATTAACAATGCACTAAATGCAATAATAATGCACTTTGACGCTAAAGCTACAATACGAGATCTTAATTATAAACCATACAAATTAATAACACAAGTATTAAATTTTGAAAAATACTTTTAACCAAAAATAAATTAAGTAATAAGATAATTATTATGTTATTTTTCCGTTCTCTAATTTTAAAATTGAACATATTGCAAAATGCGGTGACTGCTTAGAAGACAAAATATGGATATCTGCTAAATATAGAAAAATAACTCTGTTCAGTGTACGTATGTAAATGTAGAGCGCCCTCTAGCGCTCAGAGTGTCTAACGAATCTGTGTAACCTCTGACTCCATCGAGAAAGGAGTCGAATCGAGCCAGCTGAGCAACAAGTAATAAAAAAACTACAGTCCACTTACTGAGAGAGACCTTTTTCTTGAGTTTTACTTGTGTACCCAACATTCTTGTCCGTCGAGCCGGAGAGACCTATGCATTGAAAATACGAGGAATGTGCTGTTGTTTTTTGACTTTTCGTTGAAAAATCGAACTTTAAACTTTAACGATGTTTAAATGAGCAAAAAAAGAAGACTTGAGGCGAATCGCTTCTGAATTAGAGTTGTGTGTGAGTGATAAATTAACTGTTTTAAACTTGATGGATCTTATAAAAAACTGTGATAGATACAAAAACGATCCTGATTCTGTGCATGAGTTAGCAAATTTAATTATCGAAGAAAGGAAGAATGACGAAAGTCAGCAATTAGAGTTAGAAAAATAAGAGAAAAGTCTAAGCTTGATTTAGAGATAGCGAGAATACGAGCAAATGATAAAGACAATAATACTGAAGTTAATTGTAATGATTCCTCTTTAAATTCTTTAATTAAAAGTATTCGCACACTTACAGTGAAAATTCCCGACAAACCTGAGGGGTGGAGTTTCTTTTTTTTATCATTAGAACGTGCATTTGCAGCCAAAAGTGTTACTGATAAATTTAAGCCTGAGATTTTGTTAAATTTTTATTAGGAGAAAAAGCTGCAAATATCATTATATATCTGAAAGATGAGGATCTTAAAAATTATGATAAAATAAAGTCCATAATACTCCAAGAATGTGAGCCAACTCCTCAATCGTGTTTAGAGAATTTTAAGAAAGCAACACGGCAAAATTGTGAATCCCATGTCCAGTTTGCGAGTAGATTAACAACAAATTGGGAATACTATTTAAAATTGAGAAATGTTTCAAATTTCGAGGTATTAAAACAATTAATAGTTTCGAACAAAATATTTAGTACTTTAGATAAAGAAACCGCATCGCATATTAGTGTCAGACAAGCAGATAAATGGTTTGATCCTTTAACGTTGGGAAAAGAAATTGATTTATTTTATTCATCGCGAGGAAAACACTGAGTGAGAATATTAATTATTGTCGCAAAAATCAAAATTCTAAAAATATGTCTAAAGTATTTTTCAGATGTCAAGGGAAAAATGTGTTTTGTGTCAATCTGATAGTCATTTTTTAAATAAATGTCCTCAATATAAGCAATTATCAGTAAATAAACGGGTAGAACTTGTTAAAAATAATTCCTTGTGTTTTAATTGTTTAAATTTGCATAGAGTCAAGTTTTGTAAATCTAAAGTTCTTTGTAAATGTTGCCAAAACCCATCATTCTTCTTTGTGTTTCTCTGGAGACCCAAATTTTACGAGTGAAAGGGTCATTCAACCTTCCTCATTGGGGGGCAGAAAGAGCCGGAAACAGAGGAATCCTCGATGAGTCAACTTTCAGCGAAGGCGTCTGTGTTCAAATCCATAAATTACATGAGATTTCAAAAGAGGTGTCTTCTCAGGGTGTAGGAGATCTGTTTACTGCAACGAGTTACGTAAAATCGAAATCCGTTTTACTTTCAACCGCGATTTGTTTCATTAGAGATTCCTTTGGGAAAATGCAGGAAGTCAGAGCGCTGTTGGACGGTGGTTCAACAAGCAATTTTATTTCGCAACAGTGTATGAATAGACTCAATTTAAAAAGAGAGAAAAATAAACATTTTAGTTTCAGGATTAAATAATTCAGAGTTAACGATTAAATCGCGCGTTAATGCAACAATTGCAAATAGAGGAAATAGTTATGAAACTAATGTAGACTTTTGTAGTGCCGCGAATTACGGATATGATTCCTTCTCAACCATTTAACGTTAGTTTGGGTAATTTCAGTAGAGAGAAATTAGCGGATGAAAATTTCAACATTCCGGGAAATATTGATTTATTGTTAGGAGCAGAAATCTTTTATGAAATTCTTTTACCAGGACAAACAAATCTTTTAAATACAAAATTAATTTTTCAGAATACAGTCTTCGGCTATATTGCGAGTGGGAGTATTCCAGTTTCTAGTGAAAATAAACCTCACTGTGGGTTAATCAAAGATAATGTCGATTTAGAAAAGACAATGAGGAGATTTTGAGAAATCGAAAATGTTGAACCTGAGACAATAAAAAATAAGGAAACGATAATTTGTGAGGAGCATTTTCAAAAAAAATCATACTAGAGATAGTACGGGAAGATATATGGTATCTATGCCATTTAAAAAGGATCCAAATTGTTTAGGCCAGTCAAAAGATATTGCCCTTAAAAATTAAATTCTTTATGGAATAGATTAAAGCGTGAGCCTAACTATTTAAAATTATATAGAGATTTTTTAAAAGAGTATAAAGAGCTAGGCCATATGCAAGAGGTAGATGAGAGAGAGAGGGAGTGTGGAATGTATTTCATACCACATCTTGGTGTTTATCGCTCTGATAAAAAAAACAAGTAAATTGAGAGTAGTTTTAATGCGTCGAGTGCAACTACAAACGGTTATTCTTTAAACTCTACAATACAATGGGGAGTTGCTCAAAAAATGACCTTTTTTCAATAATGGTGCGCTTTAGAAAGCACATATTTGCATTCATTGCGGATGTTCAAAAAATGTATCGAATGATCAGCGTAAACTTCAGCGCATTCTGTGGAGAGAGAACATGGACGAACCAATAAAAACGTTTGAGTTGTCAACTGTGACCTATGGAACAACGAGTGCACCATTTTTAGCGACACGTACGCTAAAACAATTGCCCTAGATGAATCAGGAATTTTCCATTAGGGTCTTCAGTTGTGATGAGTGACATGTACATTGATGATGTACTTACCGGTGCAGAGACCTTATTAGAAGCAAAAGAACTGAAAAATCAACTGATCAATATCTTCGCTAAATGAGGTATGGTTTTGCATAAGTGGTGCGGAAATAATACGGAATTGATTGAGATTTCGAAAATTATGATTTTTCAGATTCATCAGAGATAAAAGTTTTGGGTGTTTATTGGAACCCCAAGCATGATTGCTTCTCCTTCAGAGTAAAAATAGATTTGCACGAATTAAATACCAAACGGGATGTTTTGTCAACCATCGCCAGGATATATGATCCTCTAGGTCTTTTTAGGTCCTGTGGTGGCGAAGGCGAAAATCTTCCTTCAAAATTATGGATGCTAAAGATTGATTGGACAGATTTGCTTCCAGATACAATCAATAGAGAATGGCGACAATTTGTCGAATCACTTCAGGTAGTAAATGACATCAACATCAATCGATGCATTGTGGTAGGGCAACCGGAAGTGATCGAGCTGCATGGATTCTCCGACGCGTCCCAGTCAGCATATGGAGCTGTCGTCTACTGCAAATCCATAACCTCAGATAGAAAGATTCTTGTGCATCTTATTGCCAGTAAATCCCGAGTTGCGCCTACCAAGCAAAACAACGATTCCCAGACTTGAGCTATGTGCCGCTGTGCTGTTTGCAAAATTAGTGCATCGTCAAGCAAGCTTTAAAATTAAATGTGACTAATACTTTTCTCTGGAGTGACTCCATGATAGTTTTGTCATGGATAAGGAAGGAGTCATATCAACTAAAAACCTTTGTGGCTAACAGGATTGCTACAATCTAGGAGATGACTTCCAGTGAGCAATGGCGTTATGTGGCAACAGAGGACAATCCTGCCGACTTCGTTTCCAGAGGAATGGATTCTCTAAAACTTAAAAACCTGTGAGTTGTGGTGGAATGGTCCTAAATTTCTGATGAGCAACCAGTACCCACGACAAATTCCTGTTGCAGTGATCAAGGATTCAGGTGAACTTAAAAACTGTAGTGACTTTTCTAACTTTTTCTTGATTCTGCTACTAACTCTTTGTAAATAATTTACTTAACCTTAGTAATGACTATTTTAAAATTATTCGTGTCTTAAGGTATCCGACTACCCTAAAATCATGATTTTTTTTCAAAAATTGACAAATTTTGTTAATGATTTTATTTTTAGGCCATCGTAAAAGCTCAATAAAAATACCAAGTGTTTTATTTTCCATTCACTAGAACAAAAATTACAAGTGTTTTAGTAAAAGCAGATGCCATAACTTTACACAAGGTGACAAACTTTAAAATGCGCTTTACTCGAAATGTGTTTTTCGCGAAAAGTTCAAACAGGGACAGCGATTGCTCAAAAAGTTTTGAAAATAATTTGCTGAAATTTTTGAGTATGTTATGTATAACAGTAGAAGTGTTTGATTTTCAGATTTATCAATCGCTACTTTATTTTAAAATTTACAGTCCTTTTATGTGGATATAATCACTTTCTTTTTAAAAGCAATTTCGTATAATCACTAAGATAAAGTGCTCTAGGTTTTGTAAAAATTGAAATATCTCTTATCTTGAAGGTCATTTCAAACACGAATAAAGTAACACATCAAATTGAAAAAAATTGAGGAATTTTCTCAAAATTTTGTACAGAGTGGGCCCCGTTTATGTAATTTTCTGTACATTTTTACCAGTTTTTTACCATTTTGATAATAAAATTTTTCTGCTTTCAATTTTAAGATTTTCCTTGAAATATACTAAATAAATCTAAAAACCACAAAAAAAAATCTCATATTTCCATTTTTTTCAAAAAAAAAAGTTGTCGCAAGTAGTCGGATACCTTAGAAGTTTTATTTGTAGATTTGTTTTATAATTGTAAGAGCAAAAGAAAGCAAAAAGGAATTGGGCCTCTAGATTTAAGAGAATTAAAAAGGCTGAACAGCTTTTATTGAAATTAGTACAAAAAAGAGTTTTTAAAGTAGAGATGAATGGTATTCAAAATTCTACCCATGGTACCTTCCAAAAGTCAGTAAAACACATCAATCCATTTATTGATAGTGAAGGGATTTTGAGAGTTGAAGGTCGATTGAGAAATAGTGATATTAATTATAACCAGAAATTTCCACTTTTGCCTTCGAAACATAAATTGACTTATTTAATAGTTGAGTATTTTCATAAAAAGTTTTTTACATAGTGGTCCACAATCCTTGTTATATCAGATCACAAAATTTTTGGATATTGAATGGCCGTAATATTTGTAGAAAAGTTGTTCATAATTGTGTAATTTGTTGTAAGGCCAATCCTACTTGCACTGATCAAATAATGGCTGACTTGCCAGCGAGATAGAGTTATCAAAAATTATCCATTCAATGTGTTCTGTGGCCCCTTTTTACATTAAGTATAAAGGGCAGAGAAAAAGGTGTATATAACAAAATCTATGTTTGTATATTTATATGTTTGTTTCTAAAGCTGTGCACTTAGATATTGTGACTGATTTAACCTCTAATGCATTTATTGCTACACTTAAGCGTTTATATTTAGAAGAGGTAATGTGCTAAGTTGTATTCTGATAATGCAACAAATTTTGTGGGTGCAAATATAGAACTTAAAAAAATGTTTAATTTGGTGTGTAAACCTGATGTGAGGCACTTGCAAGTTATATGGCCTCTGAAGGAATAGATTGGGAAATTCCTCCCTAGAGCCCCAAATTTTGGAGTCTCTGGGAGGCAGGTGTTGCTAAATCTTTTAAGTTCTATTTAAAGAGAGTAGTAAGTAACATTAGATTAACATATGAAGAGTCTCCTGACCGTGATTATCCAAATAGAGGGGGATGTTAAATTCTCGTCCCTCTTGTCCCATTATCTTCTGACTTAGATGATTTAAATGTATTGACTCCTTCTCATTTTTTTGATAGGTAGATCAATTACATCAATTGTTGAGCCTGATTTAACTAATTTAAATGAAAATAAGTTGGATAATTGGCAGAAAATTACAAAAATAATTCAATTAATTTGGAAAAGATGGAGTGTAGACTATCTAAATAGTTTGCAGCAGAGAAATAAGTGGCATTTCGAGAAAAAGAATGCTAAAATTGGAGATATGGTTATAATAAAAGAGGATAATTTACCTTCATGTCAATGGTCATTAGGTAGAATCAACAATATTTATCCAGGAAAGGATTCTAAAGTAAGAGTAGTGGAAGTCAAAACCACTAGAGGTATATTTAAGAGACCCATTTCGAAATTGTGCATTCTACCAATTGAAACAGTGTGTGTGTGAAGTAGCATATATAACCCTTCAGATAGTAATGTTTGTGTGTAGAATAGTATTTTTTTTAATTCTGTGTGATTTATCAATTGCTTATACATTGTCTTCATTTGTATGCTGTTTTGTTTGTATTTTGAAGTATTGTATTTCTGTGTGTTATCTTTATGATTATGTTCTATGTAAATCTTGCATGTTGAAAAACATTGCAAGGCCGGGCGGCATGTTCAGTGTACGTATGTAAATGTAGAGCGCCCTCTAGCGCTCAAAGTGTCTAACGAATCTGTGTAACCTCTGACTCCATCGAGAAAGGAGTCGAATCGAGCGAGCTGAGCAACAAGTAATAAAAACTACAGTCCACTTACTGAGAGAGACCTTTTTCTTGAGTTTTACTTGTGTACCCAACAAACTCAGAGGGTCAATTTCTAATCATAAGCATTCCTTATAAAAACTTTGCTTTGCAAGACAAGCCCATGGAAGTCGTTAATACTTATTAAACTTGTTCTTAATTTGGTATTAATTAATTAGTTACAAAATACTCTGTGCAGCACTAATACATTAAAAGTATACCGGCCGAAGTACCCGCTCTTTGCAGGAGTTCATTTATAAGAAAATAAAACATTCTTGATATAATAGCTGTATTGCATGAAGAGTAAGTGCGTGACAATGTTTACAAAAATGTAAAATGTTTTTTTAAAAATGATTGCTCAAATTATAATTAGATTTAAGCGAATTTTAATTTTAAGCCACACAGAATTAGCATTTGTAATTGATGTTAAATAATGAACAATAATATAAAATTCCGATGAAGAATAATTGTATTATTTTTAATATATTTAAAGCAAAAAGACTTCAACATATTTTAACCTGGGAGCAGGCGCGCACTCGATACGGTCGAGTGAGGTTATTGAGTCACCCCAATCCTTTTTTTTAATACTTATTTTATTGTACACGATACAAATCGTTATTCCAGTGAATAATTTAATTAAAAGAAAGCTTACTTATACCTACTTTCAAGGACTTTTCAATTTTTCTTTGGTTTTTTTTTAATGCCAGAATTAACAATTTCGTGATCTGTGTGTCCCGCGCGACCACTTCCGGTTAAATGTGTATTCATTATGATATTATGTATGTTACTGCTAAAAAGAATTCTTATGCTTTATATGTTTGAAAATACTCATCTTGGTCTAAGTCTTGGCCAAGTAATCCATCAAAGTGTATGCTCTCCGTGGTTTTCCAAATATCATAAAACTGTTTTGCATAGAAAAAAGCGCAACAGAGAAATACATTACTTACAATTTCCTTAAATAAGAAATAAACACATAAGAGAGGGGGTCATAACTAACTGTACCAATAACTTAGAAGGTCAAACAAATTACAGCTATAATGTGCAGTATTTCAAAAATAATGACAGTGATGAATTTTTTATGTTCCTAAATTTTTTCGGTTCTGGATCTGGGATCTGTTTTTTCTCTAAAAGAGTAGAATGTTAGTTTTAAAAAAGAAAACTTAATAAAAACTCTCTCATCATGAGATTACAACTAGTTAAATAAAATATTTTTTATTTGGTTATGGGATCAAAGATAGCTAATTAAGTATTGAAGAAATTTTTTTTGATGATTTAATATCGCCTATAACTTATATCAGAGTAAAAGTGCATTTTTTATTATGTCTGAAAGTATTTTGTTTTAATTCATTCCAGTAAATTAATTATTTTTTTAAATCTTTTATTTTCGATATGCTCGCGCCCCCATCGTAAGGTTATCGCGCCCCCCCAGGGGGCGCGATAACCTTACGCCCCACAGTTTGAGAAACACTGGGTTAAGAGATATTCTTCCACCAGCAAGTGCAATCGGTCGACTTTCAACTTTGTTGTGATTGTGATCCAGTAAAAGGTAAACTTGGTGTTTTTTGATCATATCAATAATTGAATGTTGGTCATATAATATTTTGAATGTTGTACGATTGTAAAATATTTTGAATTTTTTTTTTTATTTTGATATGTGCGGCTTATCTCAGTTTAGTAAATTTTTACGTGGCCCACCAACCGATTTGGGTTGGGCACCCCTGCCTTAAAGCATTGTTCTTCATGCTGCTTCTATTTTTATTTATTTTCAAAATAAACTCAAAAGACTGGCAGTCCCTTGATTTTTGAAGGTCATAAAACATTAAGACAAAACGATTTTTCAATAATTAATAGCATTTTTATCTTTTCAAGCCTTTGAAATAGTATTGGCTTTGTTCCTTGTTCATACAATGTCTCTTATTTTTTTTTTAAATGAACTGATATTTCCATCGTTTTAATACATTCACTCGATGTCGTGAGAGCTATATCAGACGAATCAGAATGGACTAAATTTATGATGGGCACATCATAAACGTAATCACGTGTTTCCCATTCACTGATTAAAAATTGACATACTAGCTGTTCAACTTGTAAAGTTTAGATAACATTTAAAATCTGATGATTGGGTTAAGAGTTCACGCGTGTGTTTGTTGAAATTCTTTAAGCAGTTTTCAAAATTAAAAATCCCTTACATTATATGACTACTTTTAAATTAAGTGCATTTTGTTTAGCTATGTGCATCGTTGACAAATAAATATGTACTTTTAAAAGAAAGGTTTCTGCAAAAGAGCAAAAGTTGGCAATAGTGAAGCACATGAACTAATTGGCTGGAAGCGCGTAATTACATTTATGATATACTTATGACGTCGAATTAATTTCTTAACTGATTGGCTTAAAACACGTGACTGAGTTATCACGTGACTATGACGTCACATGAATTTAGTTCATTATGACGATACTCTATTTTTGATGAAAGAAATTTTCGAAAGACTAAACATTTTCATAAATATTAATACAAATATATTTCTCTTAGCTATTTTTTTTTTTTTTTGCTATTAAGATAGCTGCATATGGTGTTAAAAATTTCTTATTTCTGGTGCATGATCTGTTTGATAAATCCAAAGTTTTGTGATCGGACTCAGCAGTTGGGATCTACATATTTTTGTTTACCCGTAAATAATTTCATATATGAATGAAATGAATTACCGTCATAAAATTTCAACTTAATGAAATGAGGGATTACGATGCAATTAAAAACTTCTACAATCTAGTTTCCTATGTCTTACTGAATAATTTATAAGAGAAATGCATTCAAGATAACATTTCGGTTACTATTATATATTCACTTAAAGTATATGATAGCATGTTTATACTATCCCATACAAAGCCCGTACAGGATCCTACTAACAAACAAACTGTAAAACCAAATGCAGCGTACCACATGTACGACAACTTTATTAGAGGGAAAACATACTGTTATGAATAAATATAAGAATCGATTTAGAATTAGAATAGTGAATATAGAATTAGAATCAATCATGTTAATTGGATGCCAATGTATTTCGACTTACCGCGACTGCTGCTTCCATGCTGGACACCTAAGTACATTTTTTTATAGAAGCTTGAGGAAAAAATAATTGGTTACGATGAGTCATTGAGAAACACGCACAGAATTTTTTCAGTCTATATTTTACAAAAAAACACACAAGCACACCATTACATGAAGGAAAATATTGCGTAACGCAATCACAAAAAAAACGATGCTTCCATAACACACGAATACGAATCGAATCGAATGGAATTTTTCCCGCCAATAACAAATGCTTCTAGAATAAAAAAAAGTCCCAGTTCGTGGCGCCATCTCTGGACGGCGAAAGGAGTCAACTGCTCTTAACATCCTCCGGGGGGCGAGAAGATGTAGTCGACGGTGGTAGGGGTAAGACTGCAACTTGAGAGACTGGTCTTGTCATGACTCCACTTGAGGTCTGGATAGTGACGACACGACATATTCCATCAGCTCCAGGATGTGTGGCCACAATCCGTCCGGGAGTCCACCTGGTGCTGAAAGAGGCTGGATTTTTGATGAGGACGAGGGATCCTATAGTTAGGTCTTTCTGGCCCTGCATCCATTTGATTTGGGACTGCAGGGTGTTGAGGTAGGAGAGCTGCCAGCGAGACCAGAACATCCTTTTCAACTTCATCAGAAGAGACCACCTAGAATGAATACTCAAAGATTGGTTAGTCATTCTGTGATCAGGGAGTTCGAGCAAGGGACACCCGATAGGAAAGTGTCCGGGTGTTAACACCTGGAGATCCTTAGGGTCTGATGATAGAGGATAAAGAGGACGTGAATTTATGCACGCTTCGATTTGGCACAATATTGTATCTAACTCTTCAAAGTTCAGCACAGCCACCTTTAACGTTTTGAGCAAATGTTGCTTTGTGAGTTTGACTGATGCCTCTCACACACCTTCAAAATTCGGTGCATATGGAGGGATGAAGTGCCACTGAATGTTCTTGCTTGACGAATAGTCCTGGACATTAGAGTTGTGAAGTAATTGAAACAAGTCCTTCAAGTAAGCTGACGCACCAACGAAATTGGTACCGTTGTCAGAATAAATGTCTGATGGATAGCCACGGCGTGAAACAAATCGACGCAGTGCTGACAGAAATGCTGCTGCTGATAGCGAAGATACGAGTTCAAGGTGCACCGCTTTAGTACACATGCATATGAAGAGGCAGATGTAAGACTTGAAGTTGTTCGCCTTGCGAGTATGTTGGCACTTTGTCGTGATAGGTCCAGCCAAGTCAATTCCTACTTTTTCAAAAGCACGACAAGGGTTGATTCGTTCTATTGGTAGATCACCCATCATTTGAGAGACAGGTTTTGCCACAAGTTTAAAAACAGTCTATGCAGTTGCGCAGTTCTTTCTTGACAGCTGATTTACCATGCGGGATCCAAAATTGTTGTCGAATGAGGGATAAAACTAGTTCCTGTCCAGCATGGAAATTGACTCTATGAAAATGTCTTATGACTAAACTTGTAAAATGATGCTCTTTTGGTATGAGCATATGATGCTTTTGTTCAAATTTAAGAGTTTGTTGGAGACGAAGACGTCCTCCGACACGAAGAATTCCACTCCAGAATCAAGAAATACATTCAAAGACTGAAGTTTGCTAGATTTGGGAAGAGGCTTGTTACATTTCAAGAGAGTAAGTTCTGTATGGTATTCTCCATTTTTTAACAATTTGACTACCTTTTTTTTTATTGAAGTTTCTAATTCATGTGTGTATAAAGGCCCAGTAACTTTGGACACTGATTTGGAATTATGGTAGAATCTGAATATCCATGCAACAGTTCTAACTACTTTCATGTATGAGGAAAACTTATCCAAGAAACTAAGAGAATAATCAACACCAGTTGAAAGAACAGCAGAGTCACTTAATGATTCAAACTGATCAATAGGAACAAGTGAAACAGGTTGTTCAGAGAAAGGAATAAAAAAGAATTGGAAGAAGGATGGAAATCATGAAGCCATTTTGGACAAGCTACCCACTCTGAATTTTCAAGAAGTTGTTTCGGGTAGAGGCCTCTTGTTGCCCAATCTGCCGGGTTTAATTTTCCCGGAATGTGATGCCAAGATTCTTTTGAGGTTAGTGTGTGAATTTTTCCCAACCCTGTGTTGCACAAATTGATTTCCTTTTACAGGTGGATTATTTATCCAACTCAGTGTAATTGTTGAGTCACACCATAAAATGTATCGTGAGTGATGTTAAGAGATTTCTTAAATATATCTAGAAGTTCAGCCAGAAGCAGAGCACCACAAAGCTCCAATTTAGGCAATGATATTGTTTGTACAGGTGCCACACGAGTTTTTGAAGCCATTAAGAATAAGTATGGCGAATCAGAAACAACACGTAAGTATATTACGGCTGAATATGCCTTTGAGGAGGCGTCACAGAACCCGTGAATTTCACAGTGTTTAGCATTTTGTGTTTGAACATACCTGGGAACTTTTATTTGTTTGAGGCATGAAATTTCTGCTTGAAACCGATTCCATCTATTAAGAATGTCTGATGATATCTCATCATCCCAGTCAAGTCCTGCCTTCCACAGGTCTTGAAGAATAATCTTTAAAATTATAGTTGAGGGAGAGACAAACCCCAAAGGATCAAAGATGCGTGCGATGATTGATAGCATTTGTCTCTTGGTGGATACCTGGTCTGCTAAGACTGTTCTTACTTTAAATAAATCCTCGTTTAAATCCCAGAATAAGCCAAGAATTTTCTGGGTGGACTCTTCATCAAATGAATGTGAGGAAATATTTTTTTAGAGTGTTTGGCAAGTCTCACAAGACTTCTGGATGAGTGCACGACCATTTCCGCAGCTCAAATCCACCGGCTGACATCAAATATTTTGCAGTTCGTGAACAATTTTCCTAGCCGAGTCCAATGAGTCAGCACCGGCTAACAAATCATCAACATAGAAATGATCTTTTGCGAGCTTAGCTGCCTGTGGAAAGCGATGTTTTTCATCCTCACATAATTGTTTCAATGTTCGGATGGCAAGAAATGGGGCACAAGATGTACCATAGGTAACTGTATTTAATTTGAATATTACTAATGGTTCCTCTGGAGACTTCCTCCAAAATATTTGTTGAAAGCATGCATCATCTTGTGATATTAATATCTGTCTATACATTTTTGAAATGTCAGCAGAAAAGGCAATTGGGAAGAATCTGAATTTAAGTAACGTTAGAAAAATGTCTGAGTGTAGTTTTTTACCAGTCAGCAGAATGTCATTCAAAGAATTTCCATTTGTACTTTTGAATGAGCCATCAAACACCACCCTTAATTGGGTTGTGGAACTATTATCATTAATCACACCATGATGTGGTAAGAAATAATGTGGAGATTTTACATCTGATGCAAGAGGAGTAATGTGACCAAGGTTTTGGTATTCCTCCGTAAATTCTGTGTATTGTTCCTTTAATTGATTATTAGAGTGAAGTTTTCTTTCAAGAGAATAGAATCGTTTTAATGCACCCTCTTTACTATCTCCAATACATGAATCATCTCTAAATGGCAGTTTTAGAATATATCTACCATCAGCATTACGAATATGAGAATTTACGAATATAGACTCACATAGCTCATCCTCATCCTTTGACGGAATGTCCTTAGGAACAGATTCAAGTTCCCGAAATTGTTTCAAAGAATGGTCTATTTTTAAAAGAGTGTGACAGATTAGGGATGAATTTTGATTATATTGTGTGTTTATGGTACCTGACAATAAATGACCTAATTTTGTTGGCAATGCTGATGGTGTACCTTTGGGTCCCATTATAGGAGTCCCTGAAATTAATGTCATAAAAACATCAGCACCTAGAAGAATGTCTATTTCATTTTCAATATAAAACGTTGGATCAGCAAGAGTTAGATCTTTGATATAAGGCCACTCATGATATTTAATTGGAAAATTTGGCATAGCTGAAGTGACTTTCGATACTAACAAAGCTTTTACTTGGAATTTATCAGAGGAAACACAAGAAGAAAATTCAAAATTTGTTGAATATAATGAAGTTTCAGCAAATGTTTCATTTACACCTACTAATTTATGATTGGTGTGTTTTTAATGGCAATTTTAAGCGATCAGCACATTGCTTGGAAATCAAAGAATTTTGAGAAGCATTGTCTATCAAAGCACGGCAAGTTATTTGTTCACCATGTTCAGATTTAACATTTATTAATGCTGTGGACAACAATGCGTGACCTTCTGCCGATTGTGTGCAATTGTTAGACACTGTCTCAACAGAATTTGCTTGAGTATCTGCTGAAGGACTTTACTGAATATATATGTAATAATGTATGGTGTCTTTCAGAACAGTTTTTTGCAAGAGAATCTATTCTACATGTGTCAAGCCTGTGGTTACTCCTCAAACAATTGGTACATAAATTATTGTTCTGTACCACTTGCCATATTTCATTTACATTCATAGAATTAAAAGTTGGACATTTGAATAAGGCATGGCTTTGATAACATAGAATGCAATTGTTACCTTTAACAACATCTGGTTTTACACATGATTTTACTTGGTTACATTTGACAACAGTAGTATTTACATTTGATTTGTTAAATGACTTTAATGGTTTAACATTACTTTTCTTAATGTCAGGTTTTACAAATTTTAACTCATTCAGACCACGAGCTTCCCTTTCAATGAAAACTCTGAATTCCTCAAGAGTAGGAATTTTATTATTTTCCAAAGATAATTCCCACCGTTGACTA
>BMAU01011933.1:0-10801 GCA_019973935.1 Trichonephila clavipes | reverse complement strand
AAAGAATCACAAACGTTTTATTTTCGTTTTTAATCTTATTCTTTGCATAGTTATCTTTCGATTCATATATCGCCATTTGCTATGTCGGAAAGTTCCAGGAAGATGAATAAAACTTCGTTTGAAGCTCTGAAATTAGGCAATTCAATACACCCCATTTTGCGAAGAAAAAAGCTAAAAATGCGTTGTGATAAAAATACATGGTCAGAAATAGAATGTAACTATAAAAAGAATGTAGTAGTGACAAAAGGCAGAATATTTCAGACAGTACCCAATGATACAATTTTTTCTTCCTTGGTCGAAATGTGTGCATGTAAAATTTTTAAATTAAGGCGTTCTATATTAACAGTTTTTATAATTTCGGTTCTTCTTCCTGATATATTTTTCGCCACAAATCTAATATTTAGTAAACCCGCTTGAGAAGAAGAAAAGCAGCTAAAATTTCTGTCATCGTGACCCAGAGAAAGAAAATTTTTAACGCATTCTGTGAGTTTTTCATGGGCAGTTGAGTACTCTCTAAAAAGTTGATCATTTATAAAAATGTGTGGGTTGAGAAACATAATGAAGAAGTGCGGTTATTTTTAAAGAAGAAAACGTATATAGTATGTATCTTAAAGTGGTATTTTTAAGTTTTGATATAAGCCTACAATAATTATTTTTCTCGGAACTACTAAGCTTTTAAAGTGGTTTCTCTCGGTTTGCGTTTTCGAAACCTTGCATTCAAATCTACTATTTCGACAATTATTTACCAATCACTTCCATTTTCTTGCATGTAGAAAATAAAGCATGTTATAAAATTAGGGATCCAATTACTTAAAAAAATAAAATGTAAGACATGTTGGTTTTCGTTGATTTTATTCTGTATATCAACATTTTATTTGTTTTCTCGAAAACGAATGAAGTTATTCTAAAATCGATCCCTAAAGTTGTTAAGATCATCCATAGTATTATAAAAAAATTCAGGTCAAAAAATTAATTTTTACAAAGGGTAGGATTTTAAATTTTCCCAATTTTCTTCTAAAAAATTTAAATTTTAAAATTGTGTGAATAATATATGAAAATTTTCATCTGGTAACATTTTCTTCAATATAAACATTGTATAAAATGTTAAAATATAGTTTTTAAATACGTAAATAAAGAAGTTTGCTCAAAGGGTGCCAGTCCCCTGAAATTATAATAGCATTGCTAACGTACATTGCGGGCGCCTTCGTAAAAAGTGAGTGCGCGAACATACCTAATGCGAACATACCTAAGAGTTAAGAAGCACAGCTTTAAAGTATAGGTGCGCGTTATACGCCGAATTTTACGGTATGTATAAATGTATGCATATAACAAGAGATAAAATATTATAAACCTTGAGATGAAGTTAGGTACACTCCTAGACCAGTGCTTTCCAATCTCTTTATAGACGTGTACTGGTCTAAATTTGATAATTTTACAGCGGCCTTCTGATGAGAGGCGTTAATTGTTTATACAGGGAGGGCCAAGTAAGACCTACCAATGTTAAACACAAATAACATTCTTATTTGTTGATATATTTTTATCTCTTTGTAGTTTATATTTGAATTTTTGGAAATTTATTATGGAACCATACAGTACAAAACCACGAGTTAAAATTATCGAAATTTTCTATTCTTGTCAACGATCAATTGTTATGACGCAGCGTAAATATCGGAAATATTTTAATTCTAGATAAGCTCCCACATCATTCATGATTAGAAGTTTAGTCAGTCGTTTTGAGAAACTGGGTTCAATGACCGACCGTTCTGGAAGAGGTGCCCATCTAAATATTCGCACTGAAGATAGTATGGAAACGGGCGGCAAAGTATTACAGATGATCTCTCTGTCTCAACTAGAAGTCGTTCAAGCCAATTGGTTTATTTCCAGGACGACATTGGGTAGAATTAATTTTTAGCTATACCGTGGCCAGATCATTCGCCAAATTTAACTATGCCCGATTTTTTTGTATGGGGATATTTAAAAGACTTAGTGTATATTAATAAACCAGAGACTTTTAGACAACTGAAGCAGAATATTCAAGAGGAAATACTTGTGAGGCACCTGCTCGCAACCTGTTTCTGTAGGGAAAAACGAGGAATCACGCAAATCGTTCATCTTAATATCTGTTTATTAAGATTTTAGCTTAATCAGAATACACAACAATAATAATAATCAAAGAAAGCATATCTGGAATGAGAAGACACAACTCGTAGTATTACCAAATAATCGCGTAATTGACCACTATATCAAGCTTTACAGATCAATTCTAATCTCACTAATGCACGCACTTTCGTTATAACTTAATCAAAGTCGCTTACCTCTATATCCTAGGTAAATAGCTACTTTCTTTATCCTAACTGACGTGGCTTTTATCCGGCTCTAATCCTTTTGGTTTTGTATCCACCTGTAGCTTGAATATACAGGTACAGGCAGGTTAATACTCGGACTTGATATTCTTCTAAACGCTATCTTAATCACTTTCACACTTAGACATAGACCTCACATAGCCACCACGTGCATGCTAAGCTACTATTATATGTGTGATTTCTAATTTTGCATAATCACGTTCTTCTTCTGGACCTGGTTAGAAAGAATTACCATGCTGGCCCCAAAGAACCCCAAGAGGACTATTAAAAGAAAACCCCGTCACATACTGAGCCTTCAACCAGAAACATTACGAGGTGCAATGAAAAAGGCGTTAAAAAAGAGCCAATCACTGTATCGAGAAAAATGGTGGACAGTTACCCGATGTCATATTTTATGAATAATTTCAATAAAATATATTTCATGTATAAAAAATAAATCAAAATAAATGATTATTACAAGAGTTATGCGTGTTTAACAATAGTAGATCTTATTTGGCCCACCCTGTATTTTAGATTGATTTGATTTAGTAATTTTAATGTAATTGCATAATATAATACAATTACACCAAAAAGGGCAAATAACGTGATTTAACAAGCAATATAAAGTAATTCTCATGGAAAGTCACACAATCCCGAGAGAAATACAACCATAGAAAATAAGATCGAAATAATTTAATTTTCCTTGAGCGGTTTAGTACTATTTGATCCATGGACCGGGGATGGGGATTATTGCCCTAGACAACTCAGAAAAACGTAAAACTGCTGGGGTTAAACGTCTTCTTGACGCGGTAAAAGTGATTTAATAGGTTCCAGTGTTTCGAGCGTGCTTATTTTGAAATATATTTTCGAATGTCTTAGATGTAAATCACATGAAAAAAATGCAAAATAGGAGAAGAAAAAAAGGCGTTCATTACACTCTAAACCCATATTACTCTGGATGCATGCCATTGTTTACTAGAATCTTCCATACGTGGTTAAGTTACGATTTCATTAACGAAACTTCGTTTGTGCTTCTATTGATAGAGCTCTCTGCCAGACCTAACCCACGACTCCGCGTAGTCTAATTGTAAGAATCCCTGTAATATAATTGCTGGTTCAGGAGCGCTAACATAGTATGGATGGATTTTCACAGCAACGAGTCTCTCTGTGGCTCGGCCATTACAGTGTGTAGGCCAATATGCCAAAAGCATATCTCCTTTCTCTGAGTTCCTGTAGTTCCCCCCTACTACAATCTTTCAGTCTACGTGGGAAATGAAGCTTTATTTCAGCGCGATTCCTACTTATTATAGATTCCTTCTGATCGATTATTCTTCGAAGAGAAATTTGTTTACTGCCTTTTAAAACACTCTCAAGAAGCTTTGTGCCTAGAACTGTGCCCGGCCAATCAACTGGCCCATCTCTCGCGATTTCGGGACCAAGGATCAGCTTCGTATGATGTAGACTTTCCCTTAGCCCTTCAGGAAGGGATTCTTATGTGATTCTCAGTCGAATAAGTGTCTCCTATCTCTCCTCGAAGGTTGTAACATCTTGGGTGGGACACCTGATATACACTGGTGTGCAAAAATTAAAAACGAGACGGTTTTTTCAATATAACTTTGTACAAAAGCTTTCCCAAATCAACACATTTAATACCATAAGATCCCCAATACGTAAGGACATGTGTAATGTAAGCAACATTTACTAAAAGAGAAATCAGAGGGATAAAAGAAGCTTGATATTGAGAAAGTAGCATGGAGCGCAATGCGAATGAAGGCCGAAACATCCCTGTGATGGGTGTCCAGCAAGAAACATCCGGTCTTCAGTAGGGAATATGATCTCCCCTGACTGCTAGGCAGGTTTCACAGCGTCTTCCATGCTGAGAATGAGGGTGTCAATGAGTTGTTGAGGCATTGCTGCCCATTCGTCTTGCAACGCCAATCGAAGCTCCCGAATCGTTACTGGTGGTAAGGTACGAGCTGCCAAGCGCTCTGCCTAGAAAATCCCATACATGCTCGATGGGATTGAGATCCTGGAGATTGTGACGGCCAATCCATACGTTCAATATCCTCACTCTCTAAGAAGCTGTTCGGCAGCTACTGTGCGATGACATGGTGCATTGTCGTCCATGAAAAGGAACTGCTAGACCCATAGAGCCTCTAAAAAGACGCACATATGGAAGAAGAATCTCGTTATAATAACGGTTCCGTTGACTGAACCTGCGTCGAAGATGTGAAGGTCTGTACGACTACCAAGCATGATGCCTCCCCCAAACGAGAACACCGCGACCTCCATATCTCCCCTTTCAATGATGTTCGAGGGATGATTGCGGCTTCCTCGCTCTCTCCAGATGAGTATGCGATGAGAATCGCTACTCAAATTGAATCTGCTCTCATCTGTAAAGAGTACTCGTCCCCACCTCATTTTCTCTCCAATTCCGGTGTTCCCGGCACCACAGAGAACGACTTCTCCGATGGGCAGGCGTTAAAGGTACACACCATACAGGGCGTCGTGCAAACAGACCACCACCGTGCAGTCTTCTGGCCACGGTAAAACGCGATATCGGTCGTCCAGTCGCCTGTGTCGTGTGTCTAGCCATTTCTCCTGCTGTCTGCCGCCTGTTTCTTCTGGCATGTAAGACAATGTACCGGTCATCTGCGGGTGTGGTTCCTCGTGGACGACCACTACTGAATCCCCGGATAGCTGATCCTGTAGTTTGAAATTGTCTCCAAAGTCGTGAAACGATGCTGTGAGCAATTCCGAACTCTGCAGCCACACTTGTCACACTGCGGCCTTCCTCCAACTTCCCAATGATTCGACCTCGGGTAAAAGCATCCAGATGTCGTCTAACAGATTGATTATTTGCCATTTCTCGCTGAGGCAGGTACTCTGTGTGATTTTAACTGCTATACGGCGTGCAATCTATTTGACAGAAATACTGATCTTACACCGACAACATGCTTTATACTACTCAGACACTTCCCCATTAAGTCTACCAGCATATCTGCGCATGTGCTACCGTACATCACCTTACTTAATCTCTTGATTGGTCTTTCTGTCCGCTCTGCTTCTTCGTTCAGCTGATATGCTGATGTATATATATATATATATATATATATATATATATATATATATATATATATATATATATATATATATATGTATATATATATATATATATATATATATATATATATATATATATATATATATATTTATATATATATGTATATATATATACATATATACATACATATATACATATATATATATATATATATATTTATATATATGTATATATTTATATATATGCATATATTTATATATATATATTTATATATATATATATATGTATAAATATGTATCTATATATATATATGTATATATGTATATATATTTATATATATATATGTATATATGTATATATATATATATATATATATATATATATATATATATAAAAATGAAGATGTTTGTCTGTGATGTCATCGATGGACTCATAAAACTGCACTGTGCGCAGGTTCTTGAAGGATTGGTGTGTATACACATCGTAGTGAATTTTCCACACGCGGAGCAGGTTTTGTGTAATATGACTCATTGATGCCACTCGCCACCAGGTGGCGCTGCAGGTAACACTTCTGCCCGTTCAACCGATTGTCATGAAAATCATTATGACCATGTATTTTTACACAGAGGAAACAAATATGATATTCGTATTAATGGAGAAGTTACCACCAGATGGCGCTTCCATGTATCAAGTTCAATACTGATTTTAATAGATATCTATACGTTGTATAAATAAAAAGTTCTCTAAATATATTTTTGGTGCGATAAGTAAAATAAATCTATAAACTTTCTTTTCTTCTCTATCTCTTCTTCTCTTCTCTTCTTCTTCTCTATCTCTTCTTCTCTTCTCTCTCTCTTTCTCTATTCTCTTTTTCTTCTCCTCTCTCTCTCTATCTCTTATTCCCTCCTCTTCTCTTCTCTATCTCTATAAAAATGATTGTTTAGCCTGTATGTCGTATCTTTTCTAGAATCTTAAGCTATGTATTTCATTGTTAACTTCTGTAGGAGAGATGTCATTCTAATGACCTCATATATTGCCGTTTACAGTTCATGCTGATATGAATGGAAACGTCGAAGCTTAACCAATGATCGATAACGAGAGGTCATCTGTAGTGGAATTTGTCGAAACATGAGTCTAAATCAAGCGTCACATTAAACAGACAATATTGTGCGTATTTTTATATTTCGGAGAGTTTTCGAATAATTTTGGTTTATTTCATCGTAAGCTGAATAAATTTAGATAAATACTTCAATCGGATTGAATATTTGTAGTTTCCTGGAGCTGATTATATTCATTTCTACAGTGAATTTACGAAAATCATTGAATGTGTGTGAAGGATTTGACAGCTGATTGACATATTCCGAATGCATTTGCTGTGCGGTTTTTTCTTATTAGCATCTTATACCATCTGCGACTTTGCGACGTTTTATAAATTCAAAAGCATCACGTCGTTCCTGTATAACTATGCACTCCAGCGGATGAGCCAGTGGCCTGATCTACACCTCAAGCACGAAAGAGAAGAGTATTACAAGCCTCAAGAATCAGACTTGAGCAACAAGCATTAAGGCTTTGGAAAGATCTTCGAGGTACACGCACACGGAGACCCTGCCCGTCTGAATCAGTCTCGCTCTCGACGAGAAGTAAGATTAGGAAAACTGGATCGAATACGTTTACCTACTCTTGTGGATTCCAGAATTCTTCTGAGACAACTGAATTACGGAAAAGAAGGCTGCAAAATGTTCGAATAAGCACTGCTCGATCAAGAATGAACACTGCACGCTGATTTGAATCTTAGATGCATTCCATTATGACAGTAATAATGATTACAATCTTCATCCAAATGTCGTCATTGGAAAAATGGATAAAATTTGCATGCATTGTAGTGCACTCAAATTTAAAAATGAAAGCGTGGAATATGCTGCGCCAGTGGAAAGGTTAAGCTACCAGAATTACATTCACCACCCGAACCACTGTCAACGTTTCTATCTGGTGTTACACGTGTGTCGAAGCATTTCTTGGAAAACATCCGCAAGTACAAATTAATGCTTCCAAATGACATCGTTCAGTGCAACGAACATCATGCGCTAAAATTACATGCTGACATTCAAGTCCAAGGAGCAAATTTATTATCATGCCGGATCGCTTCTACCATTGCCGGACGCAGATCTGACAAACTCCCTTCAGATCATATATTTTATGGCAAACGCTGATGAACAAAATCTGAGCAACTTGATGTCGTTATATTGCGGGCACTAGACGAGGAAATTTGACGGGTGCGTTGCTAAGGCCCTTTTCGATCAACATCAATACGAGAGTTGGATTTCGGTTTATTGTTTAAAACCGCCATTCAACGAATGCCAGCCGATGAGCTATGCTGAAGTTCTGTGATTCAGAGCAGACGAACAAGACCCGTTGGCCCGGCACACGAGGGAGCAGTTCAATGCACTAACAAATCGATGAAGTGGCATATCGTTATAGTTGTGCAGAAGAATTTACGAATCGCTTTGCGACATAATTGGCTTCTATCGCGAAGTGGTATGACATTCAGCGAGTCTCTAGAGGCTTTCATCGCTCATGCACTGGGCGGATTTTGCGGTATCCAGTTCTGTTTTGCGCCGAGGGGAGATGATGGATATCATTTTCGACAGTCAAAATGATAAATCCCCGCAAACAGGTGAGAAGGGAACGAATAAGAAAGTCAGCGCCATGAATTATGACTCAGTTGTCGGCTGATGATGATTCGTCAAAAACGCTGAGAACACATTCTGAAATGCAGACAGTTGTTCCATCGGATATATCGTTAGACATGTACGCGAAGAAAGGTGAAACCGAGACAGCTATTATATATTCGGTTGGAATCAAACCGACGGGTGCGTTCTGAACAGTACATCCATTTACCAGGACACCATCGTTAATGATGGTAACGTCAATCCAAACGAGTTGGGAAGAATGGCCATATTACCGTCTACCTTCACGGGAATCTGGCAAATGCATGAATACGCACAAGATGCGACAATGACATGCGTTCGCGCATATGTCGTCCAGATTTGTTTGTTATGGCGCATCTTATCATTTCCAATCCACGAACGACATCCAACAGTAGTACACTTGGCGGTGCATCTCGAGAATGGACAGCGCGTGTACTTTACAGCAGATAATGTACGTGCAAGATCATTGGTTCCACCGGCAGCAACTTTAACTGCGTTTACTCATTGTGCCAGATGAATCTTTTTGCTAAAACTTTGCTTTATTCTGAAGTACCGAAATTCTACACTGGAATGCATTGACTAAAGGTTTCAACGTCGCAGTTTGGCAGTTGGAGGGACATACCAATTTATATTCCAGTGATGCATTGGGTCGTCTGTACACTGTTCATCGAACAATACGAAATGCTTCTATCTAAGATTGCTGTTGATCAATATACATGGACCAATATCCTTTCAAGATTTAAGAACAGTCAACGGTCAGCTGTGCGCTACTTATCGCCAAGCTTGCCAAGAGCTAAATCTTCTTGAGAATGATGCACATTGGGACACTGCACTAGCTGATGCATCTAATACTGCTCGACCAAAGCAAAAAATACGCGCTATTTGCCATAATAGTAACAACCTACTTCATCTAATCCAAGATCTTTGGGAAAAATCCCGAGGACTACATGAGTGAAGATATTCTACATCGTTTGCGTGCTACGAATCAAAATCCAGGACATTCAATTCACACAAACGTGTATAATGAAGCATTTATTTTGATTGAAGACATATGTTTGACAATCGCTACTGGGAATGCCTGCTTCAAAGCCGACCTGAAAACAACCTTTTGATCGTGATTTGCAACGAGAAACACACTCTGATTATGACGAACTGGGGACATTCATTAGGACAAATCTTCACCCAGTTGATTCTAGAACAAAGCATTGTGTATGACAGAACTATGCGTGCAATCACAGAACAAAGCGGTGGACTGTTTTCATAGATGCCCCGATTGGTACGAGCAAGCTTTTCTTCTTTCACTAATTTTGGCAAGCATGCGATCACAAAATAATATTGCACTGGCTATTGCATCGATCTGGAATTGCGGCAACTCTTTTGGATGGTGGCCGAACAACGCATTCAGCATTAAAAACTGCCGTTGAATTTGCAAAACACTGGAGGCACCAACGCACATGCACATCAGCAAAACTTTCTGGAATGGGAAAATTACTCCAAACGTGTCAAATTATCATATGGGACGAATGTACAATGTCTCACAAGAAAGCATTGGAAGCGCTTGATCAATACCTGCAGATTTCAGAGGAAACAGACGGATCTTCGGTGGCTCACTCTTTTATTGTCGCGATGATTTTGACAAACACTGCCCATTATACCACGATCAACACCCGCTGATGAACTTCATGCATGCTTAATCATCAGTTCTATGGCGTCACTTTACAGAAATTAACTGAGAAAACAACATGCGTGTTTCAACTACAACGGATGCATCAGTTGGTTTTTGCAAAACAATTAATGGATATTGGAAATGGGCGAGATAGAAATGATGAGATCTACACAATGTATCATCCTGCCAGCAAACTTCTGTAAGATCTGAAAGCATCGATGAATTGGTACAAAAGTTTTCCCAAAACATTACACAAATCTACAAAAACCATCAGCCAGTGCTCGGTACGCGTGCTATATTAGCAGCCAAAAACATTGATGTCAATACGCATCAACTTCACCATTCAGCATGGAATACCCAGTGAAACGACAACATATAAGTCCATCGATACTGTGGAGAGTCAGATGAGGTTGTCAACTATCCAGCTGATCGATTAAAACTGATTTACCAGGCATGCACGCATGTTCTTACATTGGTAGCGTACCATCATACTTCTTCCGGAACACAAATCCACCACGACTTTGCAACGGAACCAGACTCTCAGTCGAAAATGATGAACAATCTATCAGGCACAATTTTGACTGGAAAATTAAGAGTGAAGACGTCCTGTTGCCCGTATCCCAATGATCCCGACGATATGCCATTTGAATTCAAACGTTTACAGTTCCCGGTGCGACTCGCTTTCGCAATGACTATTAACAAAGCACAAAGGCAATCGTTACAATTGTGTGGATTAAATTTGGAAGTCCATGCTTCTCCACATGGACAGCTCATGTGGCTTGCTCACGTGTCGGAAAATCTTCTGATTTATTCGTATACGCACCAGATGGAAAAAACAAAAATAGTATTGTATCCCACAGCACTTCAATAAACATCTAATTGAAACTAAACTTTGTAATCACACATTTTTTCGAAACATTTGAATGAATTGAATATTTGTGTACTGATTTTCCTTTAAAATTATTTTTCTTAAATTTATTTTCAGTTGTTTGCGCGTAACAACGCGCGCCGGGTACAGCTA
>BMAU01011928.1:1317500-1465025 GCA_019973935.1 Trichonephila clavipes | reverse complement strand
CAATTTGGAAGAGCGACATTCGCCGTCACAAAATGTTGGAAAAAGTCATCGAAAATTGGACGTCCAGATTGGACTACATCCGAGCCAGCCGTGGCAGTCCTATGCCAGAAATCATATTTAAAATGTAATGCCACAAGATTATCTTTCGATAATAAAAAGAATTCATATCGAATAATACATACGTTGTTTTATTGCAATTTTAAAGTTCTATACCTCTAAAAAAACACCCTTTACATAAGTACCACATTATATAAGCTTCTGTTTACAAAAAGCTTCACAATTCATTTTTTGATTTAAAAACTTGAGTCATGGTATCATATAATTTAAACTACAATAAGCAAGAAAAAATTAATTTAGAAAACAAACATAAAACTTTTTTTAACACTAAAATAGAAACTATAGTATTAATTTAATACAAAACAATTCATATCCTAAGACATGGGAAATCGAATGCTATCATATTTGTGTTGCAAATCCAAAAAATGAAATTTAGAAAGAACATTTTTTAACGACTTTTTTGAAAAACGAATGTAATTCATCATAAAGAGTTAAAAAAAAAACTATAAATATATTAACAATAAAATGTGCTAAAATACCCCCAAAAAACTGCTCTTAACATTTATTTTCGCAAAGTTGACTTGACACATTTGATGACATATCTCCATTAGCTGAAAAAACACTTAAAAATGAATTTTAAAAAAAAAATCTAAAGCAAATCTCGAAAAAAATCTTTGAGGTGTTCAGGATAATGGCCTACAGCTTCTATACAAGTTCAGACTTCTGGGTTTCACTTAGTTATGCCGGTACAGCTGAAACACACAAACTGTTTGTTTTTATTAGTATACATATATAGTGATATTGAATAAAAATATGTGTAATTCATTAACTAATTTGGTGCATCGCAATTTAAATAGTTACATGATATATTAATGGATGTACGTTTGTTTCTATTGATTACACAGTGAAAACTAACTTCAGGGAAAAGGCCTAGGTGCAGCAGCTGCTGGGTCAAAAGAATCAAAATCCGAGAAACAAACAAAATAATAGTCCAACAGCATATAGAATGAAAAATCGTTCATTGTGTCCCTGTAACAATGAAATAGGGTAGAAACCACTGCCAGAGCAGTGTACCAAAATTAAAAATAATTTTTAATGGTGTTCATATGCAATTTCGCTTCACAGAAAAGATGATTTTACAAAAACATATATATATGAATGCAAAAGAGAAAAATTAACATACGATTAAAAAATAGAAATGAAAAGATAAAATAAATAAAGAGGTATAACAGAAAGTAATAATAAATATGTTTCTGCTATGAGAACTACGAGTGAAATAATCTGAAATAGATAAATTAAAAGAAAAACATATGTTACAAACCATTTCCCTAAAACATTACCATAATTAACATATATTAGGAAGCCTTCAACTGGAAAAAAAATTAAATTAAAACAAACTAAAATTTAAAAAAATAGATAAAATAAATACCAACATTGTAATAAAGCATTAGAGTGTATTACGGCGAAAGGATGATATTCTGTCTAACATCTACACTTGCCAGAAAAAGTCTGTGTACAAGCACATAACAAATATGCAAGAATGAAAAAAATTCATATTTTAAGAATGATAGAAATTTCATAATAAATTTAATTTATTTCTTACACAATTCAATAACTATTCATAATAATGTATGATACATATCACATGTTGTGTTTAAAATATAATAATCAAAATGAAAAATAGCTACCAGTAAAAGTTAGCGAACAAAAATTAATATAATGAAACCTGCAAATCAATCTTTAATTTACTTTTTAACATGTGCTCAGTTTTGTTAGACAATCTTTAAATATTGCACTTTGTAGATTTTAGAAGTAAATGGCGTTAAATCAATGGATTTAAAAGAAAAAGAGATTACTCCTGAAGAAAGGAAAGATTATCATAAAACTTAGGAATGAAGGCAAAACTCTTTGGGAAATTGGCAACATTGTGGGTAGAACACATTCCTCTATCAAAGAGTGATCAATAATTACACTTCGTCGAAATCTGTAATTTCAAGCCACGCTTTTGGACGTCCATCTAAGCTGACTCTCCGTGAAAGAGGTATGTCTTCAAGTCCATACGTCTGAATCCGCGATTAAGTGCATCTCAGATTTGCAAATGACATTAGAGATTTAAAAAACACTTCATGAAGATACCATAAGAAAAATCTTGAAAAGGCTGGTTATCATGGCTGTGTAGCTCGTAAGAAACCCCACATATCAGCTGTGAGCAGGCAAAAGCGTTTAGATTTCGCTAATGAGCATGTAAATAAGCCTCCACAATTTTGGGAAAAAGTACTATTCTCTGATGAGAGCAAGTTTTGCATATTCGGCATAAAAAGGGTGTAAGCTGGAGTGGCGAAAACAAAGGTACGGCTCTTGAGAAGGAGAATCTTGAGCCTACAGTTAAGCATGGTGGAGGTGGTGTGATGGTCTGGGGGTGCATGGCAGCCAATGGCATGGAGTAAATCTAACCTTTATAGACTTCGACATTAAATCATATGGGGGGTATATTAACATATTAAAAGAAAATTTGAAGCAGAGCGCAGGATTTGATCCTTGGAGATGACTTTTGGTTTCAGCAGGATAATGATCCTAAACACTTCCCATAATGTTAAGCTCTGGCTTCTCTACAATATCAAAAAATTAGTTGCATTCTCCTCCACGATCGCCAGGTTTTAAACCCAACTGAGCATTTATGGGACTTATTGGAGAGAAAAAATTCGCCAACACCACATTACATCAAAGAAATGTTGAAAGAGTGATGGTCACAGAATGGAATACCATTTCTTCTGAGGAGACATCAAACTCATCTAATCTATGCCCAAACGATCGACGGAGGTTCTGAGACGTAAGGGTTATCCAACCAACTATTAAGTTTTTTAAAGTATTTTTTAATGACTTTAGTTGTACACAAACTTTTTCTGTAGCCATTGCGTTATTTTTCATTTGATTATTTTTTTTAACACAACTTGTGTTATATATCATAAATTATTATGAAAAGTTACTCAATTGTGTAAAGGAATAAAATAAATACATCATGAAATTAATATCATTCTTAAAATATGATTTTTTCATTCTTGCATATTTGCAATGTGCTTGTACACAGACTTTTTCTGGCAATTGAATTTAGATGTAATACGATAGAGAAAAAATTAAATTAGTAAAAACCAAAATAAAAAACTATATAAAACAGACTGATGTATGTTGAAAAAAATAATTTAGATCAAAGGGTTATTTATCTAAAAGAAAAAAATTAAGCCCTTATTTTGAAGAAAATTTTTAAATATAAAAATTTTTAAACATGAATAAAATAAACAAATAAATATGAAGTAACCTAGAATATAGTAGAAATTATAACATTAATTAAATTACATATTTTTTTTAAATTACGTAAAAGGATAAAATACGTTGAATGTATAAAAATGGTTCGGAATAATAAAAAATGGATAAGCAAAACAAATGAGACTGTTGCCAAAACAACTAACTAAAAACCCAGTTGTTGAAAAAAAAAATGGAAAAATCACTTAAAAATTTAATTTTAAAAAATCTAAAGGGAATTTTGAAAAAAAACTGTTCGTAGTGCACATCATCAGGACCTAGAATAATCATGTGCCAAGTTTCATACTTCTGGGTTGCTTAGTTTGGGCTGTAGAAATGATACACACACGCTTAAAGTCTGTTTTATTAATATAGATGAAAAATCTTTTCTGTTAATTGCAAAATTGTTGGGGTGTTAGACATAAACTGCCTATAAAATCTCCATTCTCTGTTCACGACCATATCTATGAACACCATGCCAATGTTCACAGCAGTGGATAGTTCATACAGTTAGGACGATTCTTCAAAAAAAATTGTGAAATCATTTACATGCTTTTGAGCAAAGTAAAGATTTGCCACACTTTGAGATACTTTTATGAAGTAATTAATTTAAAGCACATTTTCTGTGTACATGGTTATATATATATATAAATCCAAAACAAAACCTTCGTGAAACAATAAAGATAGAATAAGGCCAGATTGCATTTCTGGACGTAGAAGCTATATCTTTCCATTGTTACAGATTATTCATGAATAACAAGCAGTCTAGAAATGTATACCCTTTTTGTACAACTGTCATGTTGTCCTTCTGCCACTAAATGGCATGCATTGACAAAAAAGCTAACAAACATTCTTAGCATTACAAGCTTTATGTGTTTCACTTGAACAACTCTGGTTTTCTTTCATAATTTGCTGATTTTCTTAAGTTTGAAAAATAAAGTAGGAATGCTTATTTTGATTACATAAAATAAATAAATATTAACTAACATAAACTAAATTTAGAAAGCAGTATACAAAATTTTGGTATAAAACTTATATGATCTCTGTAAAAGTAATTGTAAAATTCCCATGCAACACATTTGAAGTAAAAATTTCAGTGATTCTTCTCGAGATTCTGACACAATTTTAAAGAAATACTTGTTCTATAAATTTTTTTTTTTTTTTAGAAATAGAAAAAATTAATACAAATCAAGATTAAAATTTTTATCTCTAGTTATGTAAAAAAAGTCTGTATTTGAAGTTATGCCCTTTTTTAAAGTGTTTTAGAATATAAATTTATTTATTAGATAAACAAAGGAAGATTTTCATTACAGACACTGCTAAATAATACATTTATTTCATTTCATGATTATTTATAATGAATAATAAAAATTATATATAACATAATAATCACATGTAATAATAAAAGTTAAAATACAAAAAAATCCTCATAAATAAAGCAAATAAGTTTGCATATTAATTATTAAATTCACTCTACCTTTGCTTTAATTATTTTTAAAAAATTTAACACTCAGTAATATATTTAAAACAATGATATGTCTGGAAAAAAGTCAAGTCAGATACAATTTATAAAGTGATTTACATGAAAAATTCTTTCATGAACCAGACTCTGCCATCCCTGTTCAAACACTACTTTTCCCATCTTACAAAATCGCAATCGAGACTCGGCGACTAAATTTTTTAGCGCCAAAACATTGGCGATAAAGCTTACAAGATGGTAATCCTGCCCAATTGTCCAGTTTTGGGCTAAGTAAAATCGTAACCCTAAAACCAGTCAAGCACAAAATTGAAAAAGTTCGAACAGGGCCATTTCGACCCTTATTTGTGCACACGTGTGGGACAACCACCGTTTTTAATTACTTTTTTGCTTTTTTTTCAGAATGGCTGCAAAAGAAAATTGGTTGGAAGTGAAAGAAACACTTTCCCCCCTTTTGAAGCACGGCGAACGGATACTTTTATCTTTTGAATTAAGTGGTAAGAAGAAATTATTGCTGTAAATGAGTGAACGATTGAAAATGTTTAAGTAAGAGACTGTCGAAATATATAGAAAATAATTTGTGTTTGAGAGAAATAGAATCATTTCATCAACCTAAAAAGTATTCACATCGGTTCCCACTGTTGCGTTTTAGAAGAGACGATTTTCAGTTTATATTGTAGAAGCAGTTTTAGAAATCGCGTCTTCGTAAAAACATGACGAACACATTTTTTTCTGAATAAAAGGTAAAAAGTACTAATTGTTTTTAGTATGAATGGTATTGATATCTTGGTATGGATGTCGAAATTCGTAAAGAATTTGCATTTAATTTCTTATTTATGATTTGATGTTTCCCGTGTTATCCATTTTAGAAACCACGTTTATTCAACGTTTTCGTATCTTTTTTGTTGAGCAACGTTTTGAAAAACCGTTTTCTCTCTTGTTTGTCTGTCTGTGACGCCATTTTGAAAAAACGTGGTTTCATCTTTGGCACTATTTGGCGAAAAACTTTTTTTGCCAAAATACAGCAGTCAATGCTGTCTAGGATTTACCATTTTTAAAATTTGACTTATAAAAATACATTTACTTTAAAAAATTAGAGGCAGAAGAATTTTAATGGTCTGACCTAATTGGGTCTGGGGATTAAAATTGATTGTTGAGCATTTAAGATCAAACATTTATAAAAAAGTCAAAATATATAGCAAACTACTTTTCAAAGAGGGAGAAAACACAGTAAATAATTATAAGGGAATTCAAATTCAATACATATCAATTTGGAAAAAACTGCTCTAAAAATTCAGCCTTTTATTGTGATTTTACTCTAAATTCATTTTTTTCTCAAAATCAGATTTAATAGGTTACAGATTAAGGGGATTTACAGTATACTATTCAAACATGAAAGTTTATTTCTAAGGCTGTTAAAAGGATGCCATTAACCTCTTTGGGCTAACTGTCGGATATGAAATAACATATGTGCCAGCATTTCTTCTTCAGGGTCAGTCATCACATCCCCCATGCTACAGGCTAGGAACGTATTAAACTCAGTTTTTGGCAATAGATGGCATTACAAGCTCATAAGATTTGAGATACTTGTAGAATTGACCTACTTGAAATGAGAATATTACTCACATTCGTGGATTTTGATTGATTAACATTAAAGGAAAAAGAATGTTTCTGAATTGAATGCTTTGTGACTGCTCTTGAAATTAACAAGTGATTTTTGTTTATAGTAAAGATAAAGTTTTATTTATGCTAGAGCATTTTGGTTTCAGTTAACAGTGTAGTTTTTAATGGATAGTTAGATCTGGTAGACAAAATTTGTTTTTCTTTTTACAAGGTCCAAACATCAAAAAATGTTTAACTGAACTTGGAATAGCAGAATGATACAAAATTTATTCTGAATTAGAATCCAGAGTAAGCGATATTGACAAATAATATATTCTGATTGTTCTGTTCATTATAAATTTCGTGATATTTCAGACATCTGTATGCCAATTACATCAACGGAAAATTCTCTCTATGGCCATCAATATTAGAAATTTGGTTTTGTTAGTTCACACAATCCACAAAAACTCCCGAAATAGCAAATGATTTTAATATGAGGGGCGAGAATTGTAACGTAGGACTCAGTGTTAATTCCTGTTTAAAATTTTTCTAGCACTAAAAAGAATTTTAAGAAACATTTAGTTTTGAAATGTATAATGTTTATGAGTCATTAAATGATAAATAAGTACTGACAATAAAATGTTTAAAAAATTGTCTAAAACAGAAAATGACAGAAGTAAATAAATATATTAATATGAAATATGTAAAGCACATGCCGTTTGTATAATGTTGAACAAAACGCATTTATGTTTCAATATTTTTATAGATTTAACTTAACTAAAACAAACCCTCTGGTCTTGCGGTGATGCTCACAAAAGAAACCCTACTGAGACTTTGGGGCTGATAAATTGATAGGGTACTTGTGTATTATCGCAACAACGTCAAAGTTCAGATAACTTGCCAAGTTCGAGTGAGTCATGTGTGCTGATTTAGCTACAATGTGCTTTTATATAATGTCGCCAATAAAGTTGCAACAATACATACAAAATCCGGCCTGTATAAAACAAACTTTTAACACAAAAAATAAGATCAAAACTTAAGGGTGTGCATTATATGGTGGGTATAAAAACGACAGCTTAAAAATATAGAGATGAGCATAAATTTTTTTTTTACTTCTATATGCATCGAAAAACTGTTTTTTTTAAAAAAATGACTTGCCTTATAAATTAAAGAGTAGCAGTTTTAGAGGAATACTACTTTGTCAAAAGTCTGGGATAATGTCTCGAATGCAAGACTTCAAAACATTAGTACAATGCTTACTAATATTTGATTTCTTCATAAAAAAGAGGTGTGTGTGCGCATTATTCGATGAATATAACTAAAAATTATGCTTGAAAAGTATAGGTGTGCATTATACTCTGAATTTTACGGATACTAAAATTAATAACAGGCTAAAAATTAGAGTTAGACCAAAATTGCATATTTTACTATACCATGTCAATTACAACTTTTTTATTAAGTGTGTTGAAGACTGATCAGCCCTTTTTAGCTTAAATAATTTGTTTTCATTAATTAAAATTACTATTTTCCACATGAAGACTAAATTTAAAAATTTGAATAGGAACAATGAATTTTCTATTATTCCAAAGTGTCAGTCTAATTAAATTAAAATTAAAACTAATTTTGTTATCAGTACACTACATGCCAAACATCTTTTAGGTGTGGTTTTCAATCCAAGATGACAGACTAGCAACATGAACTCAAAATGAAAATAAGTCAAAAGAATGGTTTATTCCCAATTAAGGAGTTGAACATTAGATTTTAAAAGAGCCAAAAAAGATAAATTACGCAAAAACAAACTTACTTTCTTTGTGGAAAACACATTGCAAAAATATGAGTCAGGATTTTAAAAAAATAGAATGAGGAATTTAGAAATGCTGTGGAAAAAGGTAAAAATAAAAAGCAGGGAGTAGGAAAAATTTTTGAAAAATAAAAGTTAACATTTTAACTTTTACAGATTTCCTCTTATAAAGAATGATTAAAAATTTATAAATGAAAAGCAAGTGGAAATTTGCAATTCCTCAGCAGTAGATGAAAAATTATGCCCGTTAGGTTTACTAATGCAGTCGTGCAAATTTGATCCATAACAAAACATTACGGTGCGAGTTTGATATCCAGGACAATAGCGCCAAGTTGTTTACGTTAGCTAAGATGGGCGATAACATTAAAATATGGTTATCTTGATATTTTTTATCATCTGTTGATGTGGTTGCTATGGGGATAATGTAATGTATATAAAAATAACTTTTATGGTTTTCCCACAGCCCTATTAATTTCAGATGACTTCTTTAAAAATTTAACCATTTCCAGTGTAATTGTTACAGTCTTCTGTTCTATTTTCGAATATGGATATTTCTAATATGAGTGAGTTCTAGAATATTTTTTTCTTCAAATAATAAGTGTTGTGCTTTTAATTATCGCTGTAAATCGTTTTAAAAATGTTTTTTTAACGTTCTTTTTGCAATGAAATTCGTTGAAGGAACTTGCATTGCAAGCTTTCAGTACTGATATTCATTATTAATTTTAACATACGTTATGCAATTATTACTATGTGTAATAATCATATTTGTTATTTATAATTGTTTATTTATAAATATTATATATTTTGTTATTTATTTATAATTATTATTGTTAATTATGTAATTTATTTATAACTATTTTTGTTGTTTTTGTTTTATAGCTATTATGTTTATTTATAATTATGCTGTTACTTATAATTGTATGTTATCACAGTATTCTTATGCATTCTTTTTTATTTTACGATTTATAATCCACGATGATTATTCTTTTTATAATTACTACTGAATTATATCACATGATTATATATCATTGCGATAAAATTATATTATAAGATTATTTATATGCTGCTTATAATAATATTAGGACATTTACTTTTTATTATATTATATTACGATATTCATTATTTATTGACTGGTCTAGGTTATTCTCAATCTCTTTCTACATCCTTCATTTGAAATACATTCAATGTATTTCTAAGCAATTAAAATTATTGTGTATCATTAAATTACCGTTAGGCGCCATATTGGATTCCATTCCAGCAAGAAGACCCTGCTTGGCGACCACCCTGGATAACAAACTAGTTCCCATATTACTGTCTAATTTTGGTACTAGTTTGATATTACTTTATATAGTTACCTTGATATTTTATCGGCTGACGATGTGGTTGCCATTGGGATAACATATATTGAGAAATAACTTATTGTTTTTAGCACGGTAACCCTATTAATTTCAGAGGATTAATTGATTTCTTTAAAAATTGAACCATTATCAGAGTAATTGTTCTATTAAATCTGTCTTCTGTTTTATTTTTGTGCTACTTTCAAATATGTATATTTCTAATATGGGTTAGTACTATGATTTTTTTTTTTTTTTTTTTTCAGATTGAGTGTACTTTTTAATTTGCTATAAATCGTTTATTTCCACTTTAAGTTTAAAAATGCTTTTTTTTTTTTAACGTTCCTTGTTCAATGAAATTTGTTGAAGGAACTTAGTTTTTAGTACTTTTGTAATTGATATTCCATTATTAATTTTATTTTATTAATAATATAATATAAAAATGCAATTATTACTGTGTGCAATAATAATATAATATTACGTTATTTATAATTGTTTTATATTTTATTTATAAAGAGTTCTTATGCATTATTTTTTATTTTATTACAATACGATGATTCTTCTTTTCTATAATTACTATTAAATTCTATTATATGATTATTATACATTATTAAATCATACTATATGAATATTATATAATCACTATTAAATTATATTAGATAATTATTATACACTGCATAATATTATTAGTACATTAACTTTTATAAAATTGTTTTTCATTATTTATTGATTGATCTTGGTAATTCTCAATGTCATTCTATATTCTTTTGAAATACATTTTAATGTATTTCAAAACAATTTTTAAAAATTATCTTCTAACGATTTGACACTGGAAATCATGCATTTTACATTATTTTCCATTCCGATTTATATATACGGATGCTGCCATGTTGGATTTCATTCCAGCAACAGCAGATGCTGCTTGGCACCATGCCCTGGGATATCAAACTAGTTCACAAATTTCTTACCCTGTTTATAAACAATTTTCTTTTCTCTGGTTTATTTATCGCATGTCATGATGGCTGTAACAAGCGACAAGACAAAAAAACAGAACTCTGGGAAAACAAAACAGACAGATAAAATTCAGCAATTCCTTCAGTCCATAAAAATTGAAATATTCATATTCATTTAAAAAATAATTACTAAGTATTTAACAATAACGTTCAAAATATCCTTATTTGAAAAAATGACAGGAGACAAAAGCTGCAATCTAGACAACAAAAAGTATGGAAATGGTTAAATTTACAAAAAAAAAAAAAATTAATTTCAAAAAGTTTGAAATTAACAGTACAAAAATTAATCAGTAAAAATAAATATCATACAGGTAAACTCCTAGGAGAGCCCCACCCTTGAGCGCCAAACCGGGAAAAGCGCCAAGCAAAAACGAAAATGGCGCCAAGCAAACACGACAACGGTGACAAGTAAATATAGCAGTATAAGATGGATGCGCAATGAAAATACATGTAAACACAGAAATTTAACATTTAAGATAAAAATATAACAATAGCACTTACTTTCTTATTGTTGATCCTTCCCAAGTGGAGGGTAAAGTGTAACAACTGCTTTTAAAAAATTCTGGAAAGTCTCGTCGCTGAGTGATCGCGCGAGGCGCCATAAACTACTCAGCGAGGTAATGGTCAAACATGCCTTCTGCGTGGCTGGTGTGATTACGGAGAAAACGTTTTGTGCCGATTAACTTACTATTGGAAAACCACGAATTCTTTCTTATACTTCTGCAAACATCATGCATATTCACACCTTTTTTCGACATCTCCATTCAAATCCATCCAAAACAACACTCTTTCGTTCATTTAATCCCATTTGCTCATTACATTTAGGACATTCATAACTTGAAGCAATTAATCCTTCTTTCATACACCATTCAATCAATTCTTTCTTGCTACTAGCATTCAATAACGTAAAAAATTCTAACATGTATTCACTTACAGCGCAGCCATACTTTCAACCCGGTGCCCAACAACAAAATGAAATTTGAAATGCGCGCCCACAAATGACGAAAATTTTTAGAAAAAGTTGCCATATGTTGTATTTAAAAGCAAGGTTACCATGACGACGCAATTATCGCCAACCAAAGTAATTCACGCCAAGGGTGGGGGCTCTCTAGGAGTGAACCTATAATACATATAACAAAATGATGGTGACCACAGTACCAAAAGTTAAATTCAAGGTAAATGTACTATAATGTTATCACCCAACATGACATGTAGTAGACTGATATATTATTGTCTAATATTTTATCATGGACACTTTAATTCATGTTATGCACCTCTAAATATTTTTTCAAGTAGACCTTCTAGACTAAAATAGTCTAAAAATATTATTTGATTAGTTAAAAAGGGTTTGAGTTATTTATACGTTTTGGAAGACAGTAAGGAATGAATGAGTATAAAAAAAATTAGAAGGTCTGTTCAAAGAATAGCTGGTCTGAGGAATGTAGGAAGTATGCTTTAGATTTTGATGACAAATTTGGGTATTGAAGTCTATCTGACATTTCTTTCAAAATAAATGTTTTAAATAAAACAGTTCAGATTGGATGAGTTTTGATAGAGTGATGTGTATGGAAATGAGTATATTTTTAAGTTCCGTGCGATTGTAGAAATTGTTGAAAGCATTTTCAGTGTCACGAAAGTAAAATAGAGTCAAAAAAGTTAATGGAGTCTGTGTGTTTGACAAAGGTTCCGTTAGGTGTTCCTCATTTTTCATTTTATTCAGAATAGATCAAAGGAGAAACTCTACAAAAAATACATAGTAAACATACATAGTGGTCTTCAAAAGTGATTGTACACATGCAATTTTCTGTAAAATTCACAATATTTTCAACTAATAAAAATTAATATCGAATTGTAATTTAATATTTGCAACTTGTTCTTATTGAAACAATATACAAAAATTAAGTCAATTCTTCCCTTAGGCCAACAAAGATATAAGTTTTATTTTAATTATTTTTATTAAATAGTTACAATTAATATAAATATGTACATACACATGACAGAATCGCAATATTAAGTGATGTTTCGTTGTTTGTTGCAGAAAACAGTTCAGTTTCTAATGTAAAAGTTTGTATTTATGAAAAACAAGCCTAAGAAAAATATCTTAGTAATTTTCAAAACCAGTTTGGCAAGCACAATAAGTATTCGACATACAAGGCTTTTATAATTTTTATATACCAAGAAGTAAAATTACTACCAAGTGTGGCTGTAAATTTTTATAATTTGAAGCATTTGGACTATTTCTGAGCATTTAGAAAGTTTTATAAGCAGTGAGTATGATGGGCCAAAAACAAGGAGAGTTGTCAGTGGAAATTTAAAATTTAATCATAAAGTACTTTAAAAATGGTTTATCTGAAAACAAAAGCTGGTTCTCTAAGGCGAAAGATTTATGCCAGGTAGCTGTTGTAAATAGGCCAAGAACAAGTGTGCACTAAATAATTAAAAGTATAAAGAGAAATATCTGTTGATAACAAGCCAATATCTGGTCCACCAAAAAAATTTTGAAACAGCAGAGAGATGGGCTTTTATGTTAAATTAAAAAAAAGACCCCAAACCAATGCATCAAATTTGGCAAAATTTACCAAGGATTGTTTGAATATAGATGTTATGTCCAAAACTGTAATAAATTACCTGCATAATATTAGATTTAAGGATAGAACCGCCCGAAAGAAGCTATATATCCAAAAAGAACGGAGTGCAAGGACTGGAATTTGCTAGAAAATGTGCAAACAAACCAGTAGAATTCTGGCACAATGTAATTTTTGAAGACAAGAGCAAATTTAATCTTTTTGGATGCGAAGGCAAAATTATAGTGCACAAAAAACACGACGTTGAGTGAGTACGAAATATGGTGTCAGCAATAAAGCAGAGGAGGAGGAGGTATAATAGTTTAGGGGTTTACAGTGGCTTTAGGAGTGAGAAATATTTTCTTATTTTATGGCATGATGTACTATCTGTATTACATAGATTTAAAAAGAAAATTTGAGTGCCAGAACTGAAAATTGGTGAGGACTACCAGTTTTTCCAATACAATAACCCAAAACATTCCACTCACAACACAAGGCTTTTACAGCTATACAACAGCCCAAAAGGTATAAAAACACCCACCCTAAGTACAGACCTCAACCTAAATGAGAACTTGTGGAGCATATTGGAAAAAAGGTTAAAGAGTGCCATTTTCTAACAGATGTCAAATGGAGGAGATCCTTAGAAAAATACGCGAAAATTGACCAAGAGGCGACAGAAAATTTGATTAAATTGATGCCACAGCATTTAAGAGAAGTCATACATCATAGAGGAAGAGCAACTAGATAGTAGTTTTATATTATTTGAATTTATTTTTATGTTTGGTCAAATACTTCCTTTGTTTCTGTAACTGCCTTTGAATGAAATTATGGTGATTTCTTAAATTTATTAATTTTAATGTATTGGAAAGATGCTGCATTTAATACTTAGATTTTTGGTTTAAAATCAATAAAAATTGTTCTGTTTTTAAACAGTTTTTATTTATTAATGCAATATATGCAGAAATCTTTGCATGTCGAATACGAATTTTGACCGCTGTACACCAAATATGCGTGAATCGATTGATTCTTACCTTGCTGAGTTCATTATAAGAGAAAAATACACATATTTAGCAATTAGAATGAATTGTGTTTTTACTTTTCTAACAGACCACCAAGAAAATTTATCCTCCGTCAAGGAACTTCTTTCTTCCGTTTTCTAATTTTTAAGTTCAAGTCTTATTTAAATAAAGCAATTCTCAAAAACACATATTGATTCGGCTCAAGTGTAGTATAGGAGGGCCACTTTGAATTTGGTGATTTTTATCTAAATGCCATGGTGAGAAAACGAATTCATTCTAAAATAAATAATTCGAATAAAATACCTTAGCGACCGGTTTTAGTTTGCCATAAAAAGACTGCGCCAAGTGGCCCCAATATACTACACTTTAACCATTGATTCATCACGCCGCTATAGTAAATATCTCGAATTTAAAACACGAAGTTAATTAAAAATTATAATATATAGAGATTAACGAATTTTTTTAAGAGAACATTCTTTAAAACATTGCATAATATCCATGTTTGACTATGATTCCTTATGCCTAATTCTGAATTACTGGACACTTTACAATTATTGGAAATCCAAAAAACAAGAAAGTTTAAAATGGAAATACTGAGTTATCGATAAAATCAAATAAATTATGTATTAAAAATAGAATTATTTCAGAAAGACTCGCCGTAAATAATAAAAATATATATTCAGAAATTAACATGGCGCCATTTTCGAAAAAAACCCTTTAAAAAATTATACTTTTTCGAAAGAAAAAAAAACTTGAAAAGTCGATCAAATTCGAAATTACACTTACATCACTCATGATGAATACCTTCCAAACTAATACAAGGCTTTTTCAACAAAAAATATGCTATCCAAAAAATTTTCACCGGCAGAAAAATTCTCACCACTTCTTAATACTATCCTCCACGGACTAAATTGTTACACATCGTGTTTTGCCACTGTAAGACCACAAACACTACCCAAATTTTTAAATATTCTTTTATTTAAACTGTCTTTTAAGTATATATATAAAAACTCAGGCGCACTTGATTTGTTTGACAACAATCAGTTGACAAGGAAGAGGATTGACCCTGTTGGTTTTCAGGGGGAGTGAATTTTTCATTTTCGAATGACCAAGTGGCATGTAATTTACGGAGTTCCTCCCCCTAAAAGGGGGGACGTACCTCCACATCAGAATTGATAAATTTATAGCCGAATTAATGGGGTGACATAAAGTGAAAGAGAAAATTAATAAATGAATGAAATAATTAAGATGGGCAGAACATATCTGCTGAAAGACAGTGGCGGACGAGTCCCGCTCACTGATGGAAGAATTGCCCTGCTTGCTGCGTTTTGATTGGTCGAGACCAATCGACGCGGAAAGTGGGCGTGGAAAAAATTGGGTCGATCCGAAAATAAACGACCCGAAACAAGGAGATCTTGGAATTTAAATTAAATTCCAAGGTCCCATAGAAAAAAAAAGGGGGAAAAAATTTTGAATAAAATTTAAATGAACCAACTTGCACATTTCCAGTAATGATGGGGGTGGGGGAGGGACCAAAAAATAAGAGAGTAAAGGACTAATCGGTATAAGAATTTATGTAACGCAATGAAGTCATATAAGTGATAAATACTTGATAAAAGGAAACAAGGAATATCCAGCTCTCAAAAATAAACGATCGTTCGAAGAGCGGTATAATTTATGATTGCTGGATGTGAAGAAAATTTTATAAGAATACTAGATAGAAAGTGCCGTGCCTCAATCTGGTGACCGGAAAGGGGAAAGCAGAAGCGAGAACAACCGCAAATTGAATCCGATCGAGTTACCCTCTCGGTTCCGACCGCGGTGAACTTTGCTTCAGAAGAACATTAATTCCGCGACTCTCGGCGCGGAGCTAGTATTACTTGTTACGGTGAGAGTTTTTAGTTTAAAAGTAGGAAGTTTAAGTTTAATAATTTAAAATTAAGTTCCCAATGAGAAATAAGCTAAATTAAAGCCCTAAGCCTTTTGGCTTGGGGAAATTTATAAAATCGTGATCAAGAAGCGCTTTTGAGACGATGGCACTGCGGGATCGTATGCAGGCTGGTTATTAATTAGTTCATTGGGAACGTTAGGAAGTTTATCGAAGAACCTTTTAGAAAGGTCCTTTATGTGAGGTAAAAATGGTTTAACTTTTTAGATCACGATATATGACCTCATTGCGTATGAACCAGGGAGCAATTTTCTTTGAAAAAACATTTTCATTCTGCTTCCTTTCTTTGTAGACTCCAGACGCAGTTTTTCTGTCATGACTGTGACCCCTTTGTTCAAGCGTTCGCCCCGATTGGATTTTCGATCTTTTGCATCCGCGTTTTCGATTCTACAGTGTCACTTTTTGGCCTTGTTCCTTCAAATATAACCGATTAGGTTATTCCCAGGAATAATTTTTAAATTTCCCAATTTTTTTTTTTGCGGAGTTTGACTCACCACGCGGTATGTGCTAGGCCTAGCGCCTCACATTGGATTTCGACCCTGAATGTGATTTTATTTTTCAGCTTTTGGATTACCATTGGATATGTCCGCTCCCAGGACAGATGTAGCCTCATCTATCAAGGTAGGTGATTTATTTACCTTAGAACCCTTGTCTTTCGACGCAAATGCAGCTAATGATTACATTGAGAAATGCACCACGTGCGTCGATTCTGAGGACTTATGCGATATCTTGGAAGAGATAGTGGACACCCTCAGCGACAGATTTGCCAAACACGCCTGACAGACTTAGGCTTGTTAATTTGATTCAGTGGACAGCACTGAAATGTTCTCGAAAAATCCATTCGACTCCAAAACAAGGAGTTCAAGGATTACATTAGGGATAGCGATTAAATCGTGTCCCCTCTGCGGCCTCACCCACTTCGCAGCCGAAGCGGAAGCAAGCTAAGCGCCAGACCACATCGCCTCAAAAAGACGTTCCGTCGAAGAAGCGGCGAAGTTGGAGCGAAAGCTCCCACCCAACTCCACTTCCCTCGCCATATCGGAGACGCCGAGTCTTCTATGGAACAAGGGGAAACGTCAGCCGATGAGAGCTCGGAAGAGGTCGGAATAGTAGAATCAGTTAAGCCGGTGATTGCGCCAAGCAGCCCGGCGGCGAAATCCGCCGGTAGTGTTAGCGCTCCCGGGCTAATTGAGAAACGACGACGACTTTACTACGGTAGGCCGCAATGGTAGACGCATTGCTCCCATAGTGATTGATGCACAGAGCAATGCAACCGAGCTCCTCGACCAGATAGGGAAGTTCTGTGACACTCCACTCGAGGGGCGTTTTGAGAACGGGAAACTCCGAGTATTCCCAACTTCTGCAGAAGAGCACAGATTGATCAGAAATTTATCTCGGACAAGAAATTGCGGTCCCACACTTTTGATATGGCCCACAATAAGCAGCTGAAAGTAGTCTTGAGAGGGATTACCCACTGATTTTAAGATTCTTGTTCCGGACGCCGATCGATGATGACGTCTGCTGAGCTGGTCCGAAAGGACAACGCAATCGACCGAACCAGGAACTGTGACCGCAGGCGTGGGGGCTATTTCGCCTTCACGACTCTGCTTCGATGACGCATTTATTGTGTAGAATTCGGATCTATTCCGAGAGACGATTGTCGCTCAGAATGTCTACGCTGCGTGGGCGCGGAAGCTCACGAATGCCAAACCTAACGACCCGGACCTACAGACCATCCCTATGGAAGTCAGCAAGTCAGGTGAGATCGTTTCCACTCATCTGGCCAAACTCGACGTTCCGTTATTTAAAATCCCCTGCCTCCGAGAGGTTGGACGGAATTATTCTTCGTGAGAACGAGAATGTCGCTTCTCAAAGAAGCGAGAGGGAGAAAAGCCGGCAGCGGTTCCTCCCCCCTCTACCTCTCCCCGCAAGGGTAGAAGGCAGCGAAGAGAGAACTGTCGACTCCGACGGCTTCGTTCCCCCAACAACTTGTCAGGAAAGCTCGCTCTCCCGCTCGTCCCCTCCACTCTCGCCAACCCCTCCTTCCACGCCTGCTATTGACGGCGCACTTTTGGAAGTACCGGGCGAAGGAGATGGAAACGTCTTCAGAATTACCGCAAAGTCAAAAGAGTTGCCTGTCGTAGCTAAAAAGCCACGCATCCCGCCGTTCTTCATTTCTCCCAAAGGTGATTGGAGACAGTTGGTGGCATTAGCAAAAGCTAATCGCCCCCTCCCTTCCAATCACAAATGTCGGGACGATTCTAAAGGTCACTGTGGCCGACGATGTCGACTACAGGGCCCTTAGCCACTGGCTGGAAATGTCCGGGGTCAATTTAAAAGCTTCATTTTGAAGCAAGATCGACCCGTCAAAGTTGTTCTCCGAGGCCTCCCTCCAATACGGAACCGGAGGATATAAAAACAGAAATTGAAGCCGATGGCTTCAAAGTTCTGAAAATCTCGCAGATGAAGAATTATAGAACAAAGGCACCTATGCCCTTGTTTCTATCTTCAAATTCAAAACGGCGCGGATGCGGTTAAAATATATGATTTTTACCGAACTTTTCGGCACGTGCATCGAAGTTAAGCCCTTCGACCGCGGCAATAAAGTTAACCAGTGCTGGAGATGTCAGGGGGTGGTTTCACTCCTCGGAAGTGTGCCACCTCCCTCCACGCTGTGTTCGTTGTGCAGGGCCCCACTCGGCCAAGGACTGCACACTTGATTTTCGATGCACCGATGAAGTGCGCGAACTGTTCGGGCGATCACGCGGCCTTTTTGGAGCCGGTGCCCTAAGCACCTAACAATAGCAAAAATAAAAATAAAAATGGCCCTAAGCCAAATAATAAAAATCTTAAAAATAACATTAAAAAACAACCTACGCAGGCACCTCGTCCTGATATTTCCAAGGCGAGAAAAGTCTCGCCTGGCCTGGACTACTCTAAAGTAGTCCAAAACAAATTCAGGGCATGTTGGCCCCCCCCAACCTCAAAACCCACAATTAGACCGGCTAGCAAAGATGCCAGCATAAATGCCGGCCTCTTAAAGGATTTGCTTGAAGTGATAGAGGAATCTCCTCTATCGACAAGCAAACCTTCTGCAGGGCGTTTAAAAACTCCCTTTCTCTCTCTGCGCTCCGCTCGGCATCTGCGGACGTAGATAAAACTACGTAATTTTCGAAGCCTATTGCAGGCTTTGCTCCCTCCAGGCTTAACTTTCCCCGCTCACGTGAGTACTTCGTTAAAAATTGGATTTTGGAATGCAAATTCTTTGCGTAACAAAATCCATGAGGTCCACGATTTTGTTTCTGAGCAAAACCTTGACATGTTTTTGGTCAGAAACCTGGCTTGAGCCGGGTATCGACCCCAGATCGCAAACTATCGCCTTATTAAAGACGATAGAATCGAAATTCCCATACCGTAATGCGAGGCGGCACGGCTATTTATTGTAAAAATGAGATCGTGCACTACAGGGTTCCCCTTCCTAATTTACAAGGAATGGACGCCACTGCGGTGCAAATTAAAATTAATAATTTCCCTCCCATAAATATTGTTTCGGCCTACGTCAGAAGAGAGTAGGCCAAAATTTCCCCCAATAGAGGATTTTAAGAAAATTTTTAATTCTGGCAGTAATTGTATCATTGCTGGTGACTACAACTGCTCATGTGAGTTGGCACAATGCCAATCGACTCGTTACAGTCTTGCGCTGCACAAACTAATTCGTGACCTTCGGGGAGCGAAATTAGTCGCACCGGAGACTGCCACACACCTCCACGCCGCGCGCCAGCGGTTTGGAAGTGTTATCGACTTGGCGGTGTTCAAGCACATACCCTTCAATCATAGTGTCAGAGTCCTTAATGATCTTAGCTCTGATCACTACCCCGTAATACTTGAATTAAATTTAAATACTTCAATTATTAAAAATCCAGAGCAACTTTCTACAAATTGGTTTAATTTTAAATTTGCTTTTTTAAGAAGAAACCCCTCCCCACTGTTGATCTTACCAGCAATGAAAATATTGAGTTAGCTATTTCTGAACACAATCAAAATTTTTTCGAGGCTTTCGTTGAGACCTCAAAACCAAAATTTAATAATGCTCCCAAAATCCTCTCACCCGAGATTAAATACAAAATTTATCAACGCAACAGGTTACGGAAATTTTGGCAAAAGAACTAGGTGTCTAGTATTTATTCTGAATTCCGTACCCTCAGTCGTGAGATAGCAAAGGATATCCAAGCACATTCCCGCGCCCAGTGGGAAAAGCACATTGAAGCGTTATCGCCCATCGACAACACTCTTTGGAGGAAATCCTTCCCCACTCCGTAAGCCTTTTCAACCCATTTCTTCCTTGAAAGGGGCACTAGGCAGTATCCCGATAACCCCTATTGAAAAGGCGGAGGTTATCGCAGACAGTTTGCAAGATCAGTTCGAACCCAGCCACGTCGTTGGTCGAGAACTATTCGACCAACATACACGATGAAGTTGAAAACTTCCTAGCTACTCCCCACGTTCAAGAAATTAGACCGACCACGGCAACGGAAGTCTTAACTTACGTACAGAGAATCAAGCCCAAAGAATCCCCGGACTTGATCAAATTTCTAATCGTATGATTAAAAATCTCCCCCTTAAATTCCTTCTATTTATCACTCTGTTGATAAATCAACTTTTTAAAAAAATAATGATTTCCCAAGTTCATTGAAAACTGCCATGGTCATCCCCATCCTAAAGCCCGAAAGATTCGGCTTTACCCTCTAATTACCGTCCAATCTCATTACTTTCTTGTTTGAGCAAAGTATACGAATTTGTGCTTTTGCAACGTCTGAATCAACACTGCACTGCTTCTAATTTTATTATTCCTCAGCAGTGCGGTTTTTCGACAAGTGCTCGACAGTTCATCAACTGTTCAGAGTAACGGGTTGATTCATAGTGGCTTCGCCAAGCACGAGGCCACGGGTATACTTTTTTCTGGACATAGGCAAAGCCTTCGATAAAATTTGGCATGATGGCTTATTAATCAAGCTCATACGACTTGACTTCCCTTCCCCCTGATCAAGTCCATCCATAGCTTTCTCTCGAACCGTACATTCCGGTGAGAGTTGATAAAACGCTCGCCTCGCCTCAACCAATCAGAAGCGGCCTTCCGCAAGAGAAAGTCTAAGTTCGCCTCTGTTGTTCACTCTGTACGTAAATGATGTACCGCAAACTGATCTATCGCATCTAGCAATGTTTGCCGATGATACTACTATTATTACGCAGAATAAGAGATTTTCCGTTGTGATCTCTAATCTGCAACACTACATATCCTTGCTCGAACTCTGGCTCACTGACTGGAAAGTAAAAGTAAATGCTTCTAAAAGTGCTTGCCTCATGTTTACGCGTAGACCCCGACTTCCAGTCGGATTAACTCAAATCCAAATTTTTTTGGCCAACCCGTCCCCCTGGGTACATGTTGCAAAGTACCTAGGGTTTTTCTAGACGCAAAATTAACTTTTGCCCACCTTATAGAACAGACTCGTAAAAAAGCGCAGGCTGTTCATGCCGTTCTTAAACGGCTTATCTCCCGTAGGAGTAAACTTGCGATCCGGCATAAGGTTTTGCTCTACAAATCAATAATCCGACCGGTCATGTCATATGGATCTCAAATCTGGGGATCCACTGGCATGTGCCATTTAAAGAAAGCTACACGCTGACGAACTCATTTTTGAGACAAATAGTTAATGCTCCTTGGTTCGTACGCAATGAGGTCATATATCGTGATTTAAAAATTAAACCATTTTTTACCACATATAAAGGACCTTTCTAAAAGGTTCTTTGATAAACTTCCTAACGTTCCCAATGAACTAATTAGTAACCAGCCTGCATACGATCCGCAGTGCCTTCGTCTCAAAAGCGCCCTAGAGCGCTTCTTGATCACGTATAAATTTTCCCCAACCCAAAAGGCTTGGGGTTTAAACTTAGCTTTTATCATTAGGGAACTTATTTTAAATTTTAACTTATTATTTAACTAAACTTCCTACTTAAAAGTAAAAACTCTCACCGTAACTAGTAAATCCTAGCACCGCGCCGAAAGTCGCGGAATTAACGTTTTCGAAGCGATGTTCACCGCGGTTGGAATCCGGGAGGGTGACCTCTCAGATTCAATTTGCGGTTGTTCTCGCTTCAGCTTTCCTCTCCAGCCACCAGATGGAGGCACGGACCTATCTATCTAGCATCTCTTGTAAAATTCGTTTCACATCCAGCAATCATTAATTAAATTGTTCTTTTGAACGATCGCTTTTATTTTGAGAACTGGATATTCCTCAACTACTTCTATCAATTATTTATCATGATTGTATCACATATATGACCTCATTGCGTCATTCGAAAATTCTTATACCGTAAGTCCTATATTCCCCTTTTAGTCCTACCCCACCCCCTTTTCACCGGCAATGTGCAAGTTGGTTCATTTTAAATTTTTATTCAAAATTTATTTTCTCCCCCTCTTTTTGCATGAGATCTTCGAATTTTTATTCAAGTTCTCCTTGTCCCGAGTCGTTTATTTTCGGATAGACCAATCCATTTCCCACGCCCACTTTCTGCGAGCGACTGGCCTCGGCCAATCAGATCGCAGAAAGCAGAAGGTATCGTCCCGTTCGGCGGACAGACTTCGTCTGTCGCCATTCCAGCAGGTTCTGCCCATTTAATTTAATCTTTTAACATTAACTTATGTAACCCATTAATTCGGATCTTAATTTTAAAATTCTGATGAGGAGGGTACGTCCCTCATTTAGGGACAGGGACTCCGTAACTTACATGCCACTTGCCACTGATTTTAACCAGAACTCATGTCAGAGTTACACTTATTTGGTTTCCAGCCCAACCATATTTCCTTGTTGAGAAACAGGAAAACAAATGCAAATATGCCACTATTCTTGGTAACCCTCCCCCAAAGCCCTGAAAGTAAGGGCATTTTCAACATAAAAACTATTGGATTTTTAGAGTTGTGGTTGAGCCCCTCAATAAATCCACCATGCCTCCTCAGTGTTACCGCTGTCAGGGTTTTTTTCATCACTCTCGGTTTTGCGCTAGAGCACCGAAGTGTTTGAAATGTTCAGGTGGCCATCTCACATCTGAATGTACCAAGTCAGCCAAGGCCCCGGCTAAGTGTGCCAATTGCAGCGGCCCGCACCTGCAAATTTCTCGTTATGCCCCAGAATCCCATCAACACAAAACCCAACAAGAACAAAACGACGAAGAATGTCTGGCAGAGCGAGCGGCTGCGCGCGGGAGAATAAAAAACAGCCAACACCTTCATTCGCGGAAGTGTTAAAGGCACAAAGAACAACTCACTGGATGCCAAAGAAGTTATGACCCAGATGATGACTCAGTGGGGACAAATGCTGTCCTTATTACAAACTAAATTTTTTAAATTTTAGAATTCAATTGTAGTAATAGGGATCACTCTCTCAGGTTTTTAGCTGGAATGTTAATGGTTTAAAAAGTAATTTAGAAGAACTTAAAGAATGTATTGTTGATTATGACCCCGACGTAATCGGGATACAAGAAACGCATCTTCGTCCTGCGGACAGAATTAGCATTCCTAATTACACTTGTCACAGGGTGACCGCACAACACACAGAGGGGAGGCACGGCCCTCTTCGTCAAGAATTCTATTAGACACCACGCATCCTAAATGTCTCAAACACCTTTGAAAATTCATCGGTCATCATTCAGGTAGGTAACAACAGTAAGATTACTGTGGCGTGTATTTATAGAACCTCCACACGGCTCCATTAATACTACGGAACTCGACGCAATTCTCAACCATAGCAACAAAGCCTTTCTTTTCGGCGATTTTAATGCCAAGCATCCCAGCTGGAACCCAGGCAGGGCAAACACAAACGGTAATATTCTGTGCAATTGGGCCGTTGCGTCGGCACTGGATATTCTAGCCCCCGACACTCCTACACATTTCAACACTTACCACACCAATGCTATCCTTGACATAAACTTTGCAGTTAACTTGTCTCACACAGAAGTTTTTACTATTAATGAACTTAGCAGTGATCACAATCCAGTTATTTTTTGATTTTGCAACTAATAATGTACTTCCACCAATTCTACGAACTTTAAAATCTACCAACTGGACTAAATTTCAAGAAATTATTTATCATAACATTCCCGGAAATCCCCAGATAGATGATTTGGATCTAGCCGTTCAAAATTTTACCAGCAATATTTCGAATGCTATTTCTGCTTCCACATCCACTAGATTAATAAACACGCCACACCTCCGCCTCCCTGAAAACATCAGAGAGCTTATCCGAGCTAAAAATAGATTCCGTAAACTCTGGAATAATACTAGATACCCGCCATACAAACGCGAAGTTAATGCTCTCATTAGGTAGATCAGGAGCGAAATCCAAGAACATAAAAACAGGACCTGGAAAAGTTTTCTTTTAACTTTAAATCCTGAGGACAATTCCTTGTATAATCTACATAGGAAATTTTCTAAAGGCATATTCCCTTTCCAACTTTACATGGTCCGGGTGGAATGGCCTATTCGGATTTCGAAAAGGAGGAGAGCTTTCAAAGATACACTTGAAGTCACTTTTCAGGAAAATGAAGAGCCCTACTGTGACGACAAGATAGAAGAAGTTGAAAATTTAGTCGATGACTATTTCGACAACTTCGCAACATGCACGCCCCCTCTCACTTCCCCTTCTGAGGTCAGAAGCATTATTAAAAAGCTGCAGGCCCCGATCAAATACCTAATATAGCTTTTAAATATTTTACGCTAAACGCTCTTACACACTTAACGAAATTGTACAATCAATGCCTCATTAAAAACACTTTCCTACACTGTGGAAGCAAGCAAACGTTATAATGTTGGCCAAGCCAAATCAAGATAGAACATATGCACAAGGCTACAGACCAATTAGCTTAATTAACGCCACTGCTAAGATTTTTGAAAGAATTATCTTAACTAGAATCAAATCTCACTGCAAAGCCGTAGATTGTATTCCCCGGAGCAATGCGGCTTCCGGGAGGGCCATTCAACGCTACACCAATTGATACGTGTTACGAACATTATTAATGAGGGTTTTGCCCACAAATTTTATACTGTAGGTGTCTTTTTAGACGTTAAAGGGCATTTGACAAAATGTGGCACGATGGCCTCACGTACAAATTAATTAAATTGCAGTTCCCTGATTATTTAATTAAAATCATTCATAATTTTTACACAATAGAACTTTTAGAGTTCGTGTAAATAATTCATATTCTAACACGGGATCTTGCCTCTCTGGGGTCCCTCAGGGATCTGTCCTTTCTCCGTACTTGTACAACATCTACACACATGATTTTCCACAGCACTCCACCGTCAGTACTTGCCTGTTTGCGGATGATTCCGCAGTCCTCTCGCAAGGTGTCCAGCTGAAATACACTATTAAAATTTTTCAACACTTTTAGATAAACTTGAAACGTGGCTTACATTGGAGAATTGCAATTAACGTCGATAAATCACAAGCAATTGTTTTCAGGAAATGGGGGGTCATCGACCCGCCTTTCCAGCTTACACTTTTTGATGACAACATCCAGTGGGTTTCGGTGGTGAAATATCTGGGTCTACACATAGATAGCCGCTTAACGTTCAAAAGCACATTGACTATCTATCTGAGAAATTCTGGGGTAGAATTTCTCTTGCCATCTCCTTCATTGGGAGGAGGTCTCCTCTATCCTAGAAAATAAAGTTATTCTATACAAGCAGATTCTGCGCCCAGTTATCACTTATGGTTCACCCGTATGGGGAGCCGCAGCCGCCACCCACATGAAAAAGATTCAAGTAATGCAAAACAAGATACTACGCGTCATGACGAACGCACCTTGGTACGTCCAGAAATGACGTGATACCTAACGATCTACAAATGGAGCCGATTTCTAATTACATCACTAAACTCTCTAGAAATGTCTTTAAATCTATTGAATCTCATGACAATCCAATTATCAAAGCGCAAACACTGTTTACGTATCCACATCCTAAAATTAAATATTCATACTCTTCGACGAAGTGGAGAAACCCGCTCCGCCCCCATAACTCAACAAAAAACACTCTTTTCACACTCTTAACAATAAGATTTAGCTGCACTGCACTGCGTCTTTTACTCTGGGTTCTTGGGTGATATCTCACCGTCTTGATTTACTTCCTTCGGCCGTCTCGCTTTCCTTCCTGCGTTCTTCCCCTCGCCCCACCGGCGCTCTGCTTCGATAGAGCGTTCGTGCTTTGGGGTACGTCCTCCCTCCTCGTTTTGTCGTGGGAGTTTTCTTGATTAGATCCATCCTCACATCATGGTTTACCTTTTTCACCCATCCTTCTGGGAATAGGCGCCCGCGTTCATTTAATTTTAGTTTGAACCAGGGAGCATTAACAGATTTGTCTCAAAAATGAGTTTGTCAGCATGTATAATTTCTTAAGATGACACATGCCAGCGGATCAAAATTTGCGATCCGTAACACATGACCGGTCTGATGATAGATTTGTAGAGCAAAACTTTGTGCCGGATCGCAAGTTTACTCCTTCTGGAGATGAGCTTTTTAAGCATAGCATGAAAAGCGATCACTTTTGCGAGTCTGTTCGATATGATAGGCAAAGTTAATTTTGCGTCTAGAAACAACCTAGGTATTTTGCAACATTTACCCAGGGGACGGGTTGGCCAAAAATAGTTAGGGGGTAAGTCCAACGGGGGTTGGGATCTTCTCGTAAACATGAGGCAGGCACTTTTAGAAGCGTTTACTTTTACTTTCGAGTCGTTGAGCCAGAGTTCAAGCAAGGAAATGTAATGTTGCAGATTAGAATTACAACGGAAAATCTCTTATTCTGCGAAATAACGGCAGTATCATCCGCAAACATTGCTAAATGCGATGAATCAGTTGCGGGATGTCATTCACGTACAGAGTGAAGAGCAGAGGCGAACTTAGACTACCTTGCGGTAGGCCGCTTCTGATGGTCTAGGAGAGGAGAGAATCCTGTCAACTCTCACTCTAAATTATCTATTGGATGAAAGCTATGAATGAACTTGATCAAGGGAGCCCGGAAAATCAAGTCGTATGAGCTTGATTAATAAGCCATCATGCCAAATTTATCGAAGGCTTTGGCTATGTCCAGAAAAAAGTATACCCGTGGCGTCGTGTTTTCGAAGCCGCTATGAATCAACTCCGTTACTCTGAGCAGTTGGTGAACTGTATGTAGAGCAATGGGGCGAAAACCGCATTGCTGCGGGATAATCATATTAGAGCAGCGCAGTGTTGATTCAGGCGCCGAAGAAGCTGGAATTCATATACTTTTGCTCAAACAAGAAAGTAATGAGATTGGACGGTAATTAGGGGTAAAGCCGAATCTTTTTCGGGCTTTAGGATGGGGATGACCAGGGCAGTTTTCAATGAACTTGGGAAATAATTATTTTTAAAAAAGTTGATTTTATCAACAGAGTGATAAATAGAAGGAATTTAAGGGAGATTTTTAATCATACGATTAGAAATTTGATCAAGTCCGGGGATTCTTTGGGCTTGATTCTCTGTACGTAAGTTAAGACTTCCGTTGCCGTGGTCGGTTCAATTTCGAACGTGGGGAGTAGCTAGGAAGTTTTCAACTTCATCGTGTATGCGTTGGTCGAATAGTTCTCGACCAACGACGTGGCTGGGTTCGAACTGTTCTTGCAAAACTGTCTGCGATAACCTCCGCCTTTTCAATAGGGGTTATCGCGATACTAGTGCCCCTTTTTCAAGGAAGGAATGGGTTGAAAAGGCTTACGGAGTGGGGAAGGATTTCTCAAAGAGTGTTGTCGATGGGCGATAACGCTTCAATGTGCTTTCCCACTGGGCGCGGGAATGTGCTTGGATATCCTTTGCTATCTCACGACTGAGGGTACGGAATTCAGAATAAATACTAGGACACCTAGTTCTTTGCCAAAATTTCCGTAACCTGTTGCGTTGATAAATTTTGTATTTAATCTCGGGTGAGAGGATTTTGGGAGCATTTTTAAATTTTGGTTTTGAAGCCTCAACGAAAGCTTCGGATAATTTTTGATTGAGTTCGCTAATAACTAACTTAATATTTTCATTGCTGGTGAGATCAGTAGTGGGGAGGGTTTTTATTTAGAGCAAATTTAAAATTAAACCAATTAGTTGAAAGTTGCTCTGGATTTTTAATTATCGAAGTATTTAGATATAGTAACCAATAGTTATCGACAACTCCACGCAGTCTTCGCGCAGGCGCAGATAAGTGAAAGCAGAACTGAAACTGTAAAAACTTTGACTCTTGAGAAAAGCAAAAGAGAGAGAAAAGAGGGATATAGTAACCAATAGTTATCGACAACTCCACGCAGTCTTCGCGCGCAGGCGCAGATAAGTGAAAGCAGAACTGAAACTGTAAAAACTTTGACTCTTGAGAAAAAGCAAAAAGAGAGAAAAAAGAGAACGCGAGAGGTGCGCGAGCAGGCGTTACCTTCTGCATATCATTGTCAAACTTATCTACCTTTTTAATTAATTTTTGTTAAAGTTTTAAAATAAAGTTAAAGGAAAGACAAATGTCTTGGACCCCTTGTTGTCTCCCACATAGATTTATTTCGAGAATTACGGGTAGTGATCAGAACTGAGATCGCTAAGAACTTAGATACTATGGTTGTAGGGAATGTGTTTGAACACAGCCTAGTCGATAATACTTCCGAACCGCTGACGCGGTTGGAGGTGTGTGGCAGTCTGCGGTGCGACCAGCTTCGCTCCCCTAAGGTTGCGGACTAGGTTGCACAGCGAGACTCCGTATCGAGATGATCTGGCGTTGTGCCAATTCACATGAGCGGCGTTAAAAAAATCACCAGCAATGATGTAGTTACTGCCAGAATTAAATAATTTTTTTTTTAAAATCCTCTGATGGGAATTTTTGACATACTTTAATTCTAACGTACGTCGAAATAATATTATTGGAGGGAATTTTGATTTTAATTTGCACAGCAGTGGCGTCAATTCCTTGCATTGCGGGAAGAGGAACCCTGTTGTGCACGATCTCGTTTTTACAATAAATGGCCGTGCCGCCTCGCGTTACGGTATGGGGGAAATTCAATTCTATTTGTCTTGAAATAGACGATGGTTTGCGATCTGGGGGTCGATACCCGGCTCGAGCCAGGTCTCCTGGACCAAAAACAAATCAAAGTTTTTGCTCTATGACAAAATCACGGACTTCGTGGATTTTTGTTACGCAAGAGATCTTGCGTTCCAAAATCAATCTTTAAGAAATTTTCAGCGTGATCTGGGAAAGTTAAGCCTGGGAGTGTCGAAGCCTACAATAGGCTTCGAAGATAATATAAGTTTTATCCACGTCCGTAGATCGAGCGGAGCGCAGAAAGGGAGATTTTGAACGCCCTGCAGAAGACTTGCTTATCAATGCAAGGGTGTGTCCTCGATGATGACGAGCAAGTCTTTTAAGAGACCGGCATTTACGCTGGCATCTTTGCTAGGGGGCCGGTGTAGAGGGGCCAAAGTAGTAGGGGGGCTAACATGCTCCCTGGGTATTAGATTTTGGACTACTTTAGAGTAGTCCAAATTAAACAGACTTTTCTCGCCTTGGAGATACTCGGTCGTGGTGCCTGGGGTGCTGGACTTTTTGTTATTGTTGTTTTGGTTTTTTGGCTTAGGGACATTTTTGTTTTTCCTTTTTGAATTATTTGGGTGTTTGGGACAGCGGCTCCAGTTGGCCGCGTGTTCACCCGAACAATTGGCGCACTTCATAGGTGCGTCGAATTCGAGAGTGCAGTCTTTGGCCAAATGGGGCCCCTGCACATCTCACGCAGCGTGGCGGAAGGTGGCACACCTCCGAAGAGTGGAACAACCCTGACAACGCCAACACTGATTGATTTTATTCCCTCTGTCGAACGGCTTCACTTCGATTCGGGTTCCGAATAACTCCGTGAAGTCGAAGATCTTAGGGCATCCACGCCGTTTTCAATTTGCAAATAGAACAAAAGCATAGGCCTTTGTTCTGTAATTTTCATTTGCGAAATTTTCGCAACTTTAAAGCCTTCACGGCTTCGATTTCAGTTTTGATGTCTTCCGGCTCCGTGTTGGAGGGAAGACCTCGATCACTACCTTGACAGGCCGATCCTGCTTGAGCATGAAGCTCTTAAATTCAACCCCAGACTGTTCGAGTTTCAGCGACTGAGGTTCCCTGTAGTTCTTCGTCACCCACAGTAACCTTCTCAGAAAACGGCCCGACATCTGGGTTGAAAGGAAGGGGCAATCAATTTGGCAAGAGCCACTAATTGCCTCCAATCTCCCTTTGGGGGAGACGAAAACGGCGGTGACTACGGGAAATAGAGCAATATCTGGGCATATGGCTCGCGAAGCGAGCCTCCATCCCATATCCGAATAATATAAGAGGAACGACTGTGGGCTGTATCCTGCCAGCACAGGAAGCAGCTGATTGGTCGAGCCAATCGTTGGAGTAATTTCCTGGGTCGTGCAAAAAAAAAAAAAAAAAAAACGGCGGGATGCGGGGTTTTTAATTACCTCGAGGCTTCCACGACCTGATCTTGCAACGTTGGTTGCGAAAGTTCCCATTTCTCTTCCGAACCTTTCCAAACCGCGTCTTCGACAGAAGTGGCGGAAGGAGGGAGGGTGGAGGGGACGAACGGGAGAGCGAGTTTCCCAACAAGCTGGGGGGAGGAGCGAAGCCGTCGGCATCTACGCTTCGCTTCGCCGCCTTTCTGCCCTTTACGGGAAGAGTTGGAAGGGGGAGGAGGAGGAGGAGAAACCGCTGCCGGTTTTTTCGCCTCTTTGATTCTTCGGCGGGAGAGGTTCGACGGCCTTGTTCTTCACACGAAAAACAATCTTATCTAGCTCTTTTCCGTCGCAGGGATTTTGAACAGGGGGACGTTGCTTTACTTAGTAAAGATTCAACGCTCACCTGCTTTCTTGACTTCCTGGTGGTAAAGTTGCACGTCAGGGTCGCTGGGTTTGGAATTCATGAGTTTGCGGGCCCAGGCCGCGTAGATATTTCTGGCGTTGATCGCCTCACGGAATACGTCAGAGAATTCGGCTATATAGTCATCTCCGATATTGGTCTGGTGGCCGCGGTAGCCGAGTGGTATAGGTATCGGACCGTGGCTTGCCTTGTCACGAGTTCGAGCCCAGTACCACTAAAGACCCGCCGTGTAGGGCAGCGATGCACGTTAAATCTGTCGAGAGCTGAAAACGTCCTCCCGTTGGTGTGGTGGTGTGGTAGTTAGGAGAGGGGGTGCCAGCTCAGGTGTCGTCCACGCCACCATGGTTCAAAATTACGTGGTCCGTCGCCAAAAGCCCTCGTGTAGCTAAACAGTGCGACGTTAATCATAAATCAAATCAAATCAACCGATATTGGTCTGAGATGAAGCTCCCAAGCCCGTGGCAGTAGTTGATGTGGGTGCGGAAGTATCTGTCCTATCGGACCAGTTCGCGTTGGACGTCATGATAGCACGGCGTCCGAATCGGGAATCTCGAATGACCAACGCATTATGGGATCGTATAGTTTTTGGACAAGAGTCTAGCCCTCAACAGCGTTTCCTCCCTGATCATCTTTGCGCATATTCTCGCGCATTTTTCTTCCTGAACATCTGCGCACACTCCCGCGCAGTATGTTTTATGAGAGGAAGCTCGGTATGCAGAACAGAATCATCCGATACCATCAATATGATGACCGTAGTGTTTTTTAATTACCACGCCACACTGTTATGTTCTGAATCTAACTGTTACTTTAGGGGTCATGTACGATTCTATTGGGAAAATCAGTCGAATATTCAAATTAGAAGTTTTTTTGTCTGAATTATATACTCTTTATAAATTTTCCATAATTAGACAAAATTTGAAAGCTCTGAGTTAAAAGTCATCATAACTTATCTTTTCTTTTTTTTTTTTTTTTATGTTCGTTTTTATTTACATCCTGTGACAAATAAAAAAATTTAACGGATTTATTTTTGAAAGAAAAACTCGTTTAGTTTAATTTAAAATGCTGAGGCTTTTCTATTGAACTAAATGCTGTGACATTTTTTTACTTATTGCTATTGGTACATGTAACTACAGTTGGTATGCCATTTTTTGAATCAAAGCACTACTTATTTTTTAAAAAATAGTTGAATTTATAATTTACTTTTTCAAAGGACTTTTCAATAAGCATTCAGAAAGAAAAGAAAAAAACTTTTTACGTATATCAGTCATGCTAGTAGCTAGTCATATCAACTTTCGTTGTTCACCTTAAATAATTCGTTCCGACTGCGAGAATTTATCCAAATACACGATATTTTTTTTCTGTGTTTGCTACATTTTTTAGCATTACATTTACAAAATCCGGCATCAAACATCAACTTTTTTCCTATTCAAATAGTTTTTAAGGGCTGTTGTCTCACCAAAGGAATAATCTGCCATTTTTTTTTAAAAATATTCCATTCGAAAAAATTGTTTATATACAACTATCGTTCTAAATCAGCAGACCACAAAATGACGCATTCAGTTAATATCTTTATTAGGGATTTAGAGCAACAAAGGCTATTGGTCCCATGGCGCATTCGATTTGGCGGAATAAAATTGTTTCCTCTTCAGTAGACTCGTTCCGATAAAACATGCTGCGTGGGAATGTGCTCAGATGCTCGGGGAGGAAGGTTGCGCGAGATTAAGCGCAGATGACCAGGGAGGAAACTAGCTGTCGAGGAGCTAAACGCTACTAGTTTTTGGTGACTGACAAAAGTTGTGTTGTAGTAGTACAAGCTAACCTTAAAAAAAGAACTTAAAAAGTACAGGATTAACTCACGGAACAATAGACTCAAAGCCCTTAACACCAAAAGACACAAAGCAAAAGGGAGACACAGAGATTTTTTAATAAAAAATCTAAAATTCCCCCTATTAACTCCGCTACAGGTATCTCCAAAAAGCTAACTCTATCAAAAATAGTTTTATCGAAAGCGAACGCAATAACGATAATTATAACCAAGGCGCTGAAGTAATTAACTCATTAGTAAATATAACATTCTTACTACTTTTCGGAAGTCGTTAAATACAGAGCACTTTTTAGAAGAGGAGACGGGGCAGGAAAACAAGGGGATGACATTCTACAGGGTTACAAAGCCAAGCAATTTTCTCGCCAATATCGGCGCTTACTTGAATACGATGCTAAACATTTCATTTTCTCCGTAGACGTGGGCCTATTAGCAGGTATAATCTGGTTTCTATTCATAGCATAATGGATGCTTCGAAAGCATATTGATAAATAAAAATATATATACAATCATCTTCGAAATTGCAAGTTTAAAAATACATGCTACAAATTTATTTTAAATAACTGATTAGTTCAACATTTTTAAATAAAAGTTGAATTATGTAATTGCTGTGGTAAGTAATACGATTACGAGAAGAAAGCTCTTACATTTTTGTTTATGATTGTTTTAAATCTCCGTTTTAAACGAAAAGATATTGTATTGATTAATTAAAAATAATACGATTACTCATGACACAGAAATTCAGAACAGCAGTTCCTCTTTCTTACATTTTATAGGTATAGCGGATAAGTATTTTAAATATAACCTATAAGTGATTTAGTCGGATCTTTCAAAAAATGTTATTACTATGAATCCGGAAGGGTAAGTAATTTGATACAGAATAAAAACGTTTACTGGTATTATTTGAAATGCTTATCTTCGCACTTAGTTTCTATTCACAAAAATACAATGTTTAATTATAATTTTAGATTATCGTGCTACTGAATATGCATTTCGATAGATTTTTATTAAATCAGTTATTTATTTCGCTCATTCTTTGGGTCATCAAATTAAAGTTTAATCGTTACGTAATCGTAAATACTTGTTTTATTAATACACAATTCAATAAGTATATATATATTCATGAGGATACTAGTCGAATGATGTATTGACCGGAAGCTATGGTTTTCACTCTGACAATAAATCGAGTTTCACTGATATTTTTGTTTAATACAACGTAATGTTTTTAAAAGCTTAATATCTATGACTACACATTAAACTTTTCTCTGCGTAAAAATAAAAGAGCAGACTTCCAAAAATTAACTAAAAAAAAACAATATTTTTTCTCATAGAAGCTAAATCAGATTATAAATTAAACTCATTTTCAAACAGAAATTAGTATATCCTACCATAGTATAGTCATACATCTATGCATATAATGTGTGAACTCGACTCAATTCGTTACTAAATTTATCCAAATAAGATAATGAAAAAAAGGACTTCATTACATATTACTGCTAAATGTATATTCTTACATATTTGAGTAAGCGATTCATTTTTTGTACCAAATGAAGTGTGAACAAGACAAAAAGTTAATTACATACTGTCTGTTATAGTTTTTAATTAAATGGAATAAAAAGCCTAAATTCTACACAAGGTATTCCTAATTTACGTTTTTTATAAAAAGAGATTTTAAATTTAAAATGTAAGGAATGGGATACTCTATGGTTTTCTTTTCTGAAACAAATGCCCTAGCAAATTGCCTAACCATTTCAGTACATTTTGGCAGTCTTTAAATGCGTATGACTGGGAACATATACTTTACTGAGCGCCAGCACACCACCGAAGTACTTTTTTCTCCGTGTGTAACCTAAAAGAGAAAAGAATCGAAGCCGAGGCATCAAGCAGAAGGAGGGACTGGAACCAGCAGCTTTACTCATACGGCCAAGTATTTACAAATTATTAAGAGTATTTCTAAATTTTATTAATTTAAGTCATTGAAAATATAAAGCATATGTTTTTAATTTTTTTAAAAGTGGTCAGAATATTTTACAGGGTTTTCTATGCCGTAATTTTATATTCTTTCTAATTTTTAAATAATTTTAATAGAGTTTACCCATAGAAATGTATCTAATTATAAAACAGAAATTTTATTTCTAAGCATGTCCCTAAAATTTTAAAACACATTTTACCCTTATGTGATGTACACTGTTTAAAGAAATGGACATCATACTTAAATTACTGTTTCATTTACTTATTGCGTTTCAATTCCTCCCCTCCCCTGTAAGGGGAGGAAACGAGTGAGTAAATAATCTTATTTTTTCTGCTTCGTAAATCGTCATAACATACATTTGCTTTGAAAATATTTATTTATTCTACTATATTATAGTATTACTTCTATTTTTTAAAAAAATTCATCCGTGTTCATTTTAATAAGAATTTTTTTAGAAGTTGGGAAAATTTTGATTGAATCAAAGATAATATTCAATCCTCTCTGTGTAGCTCAACAGTACGTAAAAATCTCATTCATTGTTCAAGTACAAGTAAAGGGTACTGAAATTATTTTTTTAATGACGTATAAAAACTGAATCACAAACACACACACGCAAAATGAAATACAAGAATCCGATAAAGCATTGAATATTGCCATTACTTGTGATGACACAAATAATTTTTTATCAAATTGCAACTATAACATTTTTTTTTTTGAAATAAAAGGACATATTTCATAAGTAATTGCATTGTATATACATAATTATATATAGAAACAAACTGAAAACTGTGTAAAGAAGCCATCTATAGATAACCAAATATCATCCAAAATGAGGATAAACATGGATGAAAAAATTGGTAAAACACATCACTTTTAGCAAATTTCGCAAGCTAAGGCACTTCCATATTTTTCAAAAACTACCTTTATCCAACAGATGGCGTTGTTTTTGCAACTCGGATGACGTCAATGCGATAATGTTTGTAAAAGATAATCCTTCGTTACTATAGCAACGGGGTGTGGTTAAAAATGATTGTTTCATAACGCATGCGCAGTTGCAGTAAAAAAATAAACAAACTATTCAAAACCATAATCAAATTGGTGATTAAATAAATAAAAGGGAGTTTTGTAAAAAGTGCTGTCTTTTAGAATTGCCGCGGAAATGGGGTGCGCAGTCTTTTTTTTTTAAATCCGTGCAAATATTTTGGGATATCCACGAGTGAATGAACAAGTACGTTTACATTTTCTTGGGTGTCATAAACATTGCCCATAGGGTTAAGAATAAAGATGGAATTTAGAAAGGAGTTTTAATTTTTTGGAGGAAGGGTTTGATAGACCTCTAGTTTTATTTTTGTAGAGATATCTTTTTATTTGTCTTAGCGTATCTAATTCAATTTTCTTTTGTTTGATAGGTATGTAATAAATTTCTTTCTGCTCATATCTTAGATACAAATTGTATTTTAAATTGCTGTGTAAGAATACTCATCAGGGAAATAATCATTTTCAATTTGAGTCTTTCACAAGAAAATGTTACTTTTCTAAGAAAATAACCTAGAGCAATTTTTTCACAAATCGTTTGTATAATTCTGTTTTCAAACACATCTATTTCTTGTTTTACAAGTTACTGTTAATATTTCCGATATGCATGAAAATATGACAAAAATTTCACTAAATTATAGTCGTCACTAAGTCTGAAGAAAAGTTCGTTATTTGGAAAATTTCGTGAAATCGCGATTTATCTTCCAATAAAGTTTAAAAAACCACTTAAAACCAAAGTTCGATAAATGGAAAATGCACCTAGCTATTTGGAGGTTATTTGACGAAGAAAATCATAAAATGTTCTTGGTTTCAGGAAAAAAGTTCGCGAAATATAGAGAAATTCGCAAGATAGAGTTTCGCAAAATGGGGAGAGCCGACTATATTATATTCATCGAATTAATTACCAAATTAAGCTTACTTTTTATTTCACTTCCTTAAGTTGGTATGGGATCGAAAACCTGTTTCCTTGTTGAATTTTAATAATTGCTCTTATAGATAATCCGAGAAAAAGCATGAATATTGTTAAATTTGGAAACCTGGAAGAAATATGAACATTTTTAAAATATTAACTTAAATGTTTTAAAAAACTCTAGCGAGAGTTCTCAGATCTAAATTTATATAAAACTTTTATAGAACAGATATATATATATGTATACAAGTATCTTCAAAAAATTTCAAAATTATCTTGAACAGAAAAAAAAAATATTGAATAGAAAACCCTTTCATATCTTCCAAAATGAAAATCTGAGAAAAATACATTTAAAATTTGTAAAGGCATAAAACAGAAACTAATAATGTCTGTAATTTTTTAATACGTTTTTTTCCAACTGAAGAAGGTTGCAAAATAGCTTGTAATTTTCTATGAGACAAAAATCGTTTTAACCTATAATTATATCATATAGAGCTAATCTCTGACTGCAATGTAATGGTAATAATAAATCATTATTATTGTTGTTACTAAAATCAATAACTGTAGGAATCAAAACTTGAATTTTACTTTACATATGCAGCACAGAATAAGTCTTAATTGTCATACATCACACACTTTGACACTATTGGTACTGCAATTCATGGTTAGCTGTTCTGTGATTAAGGTTTAATTTTTTTTTTGATAAGTATGTAATTATCTTTTTATGGATCATGTCTAAGAAAAAAATGATTTAAATTAATTATTTATATAGTTTCATCTTTAAAATTGGTCTTTTAAATAAAATAACGTGGTAGTATATATATACATATACATTACATACGTTCAATAAATGTATATTAATCACTTGAATTAATGAAATTATATACTGATGTATAAAACAACACTTTGTTATAAGCACAGATTTCAGCATTTATTAGTATACGTATTTTTATGTTACTAATAATTTTTGAATTGTGCGTTCATTGAAGATATTTAATTAACATAGTAATTCTCTCTTTTATAAATCCATACAAACTATTGGATTTTAAAAATATGAAGAAGCCAACGAGCTGATTCTTTGAGATGACAAAAAAAGAAGAAAAAAAATTCTTTGGGAGGAGTAGAAATTACTTTCAAACAGCTAAAGAAAACACATCAACAGCTAGAATGCACAAGTTTTTTCTTTTCTTTTTTGAGCAATTTTCGTCTTTGAACAGTGAAGAAGGGCAAACGGGTCAAGCTGTCGTAAAAACCACAGATTGGGCTTCCTTCCCTCCCCCCTCCATTGTGGAGGGACCAGATACTTTTTTGTCTTCAATTGCTTCCCTAACCAGTTTATCTCGTCTAAAATGGAATTTTTTCATAAATACCAGAAATAATAACATTAATTTATAAAATAAGAAATGGAAATGTGGTTAAAAAAGATTATAACAATTTATGAAAAAGTGCTCTAATGACCATTTTCACAGAAAAATGACGTTTTCTTTTTAAAGACTACTATCGAAACTTATGTGTTCTTTATGAGAGTTTCTTATAAGGCAATTCAGAAATTCAAATTTAAGTACAATTTATTTCTACCATCTTCATTTTTTTAAACAGGGTACCACATAATATATATAGCCTATATACTACATTAAATGAAGCTGTTATTTGGTTACCCAACACACACGCGCGTAAAAATTAAACAATATGTTTGAAATGAATTAGGAAAGGAGCTTATGGTTTCCTTTGAGACAAAAATCGTTTTAACCAACAATACGCTCATCTCTTATTGTTACCTAATGACATTAACATCAAATTATTATTATTGTTACTAAAATAAATGACAGTGTGTGACTTAAAACTTGAATTTTCATTTACATGTACAACGTAGAATATGTTAGGTGTATTGTTATGCGACGCTTTTATCAACGATGTAATTTAGACTTCGAGGAATGCGTAATTATTCGAATCTCGGCGTACACAGGAACGATGAATAGTGAGTGAATGTTAACGTCGCACTGTGTGTACAGCTAGCTATACGAGGGCTTTTAGCGACGGACCACGTCATTTTGAACCATGGTCAAGTGACGTGGACGACACCTGAGCTGGCACCCCTTCTCTCCTAACTACCTGACCACACTAACGGGAGGACGTTTGAGCTCTCGACAAATATAACGTGCATCGCTCCCATACACGGCGGGTCTTTAGTGGTACTGGGCTCGAACTCGTGACAAGGCCAGCCACGATCCGATACCTTAACCACTCGGCTACCGCTGCCACATGTCTATGTTCAAACCTCCTCCAGCTGGTGTGGTGTGGAAGTTAGTAGAGGTGGGGGCTAGCTTAGGTATCATTCTCGTCGCTTGATTATGGTTCATAATTAGGAGATCGGTTGCCAAAAGTCCTCGATTAACGAAAAAGTGCGACGTTAATATTCATTCACTCAACCCTTATTAAAAATTGTATTTTTATGTTATTAATAATTGTGCAAAATTTGTAATAATTGTGTGGTCATTGAAAAAGATATTTAATTAACATCGTAACTCTTATATAAATCAATTCAAATTATTGAAATAAAAAAAATATGAAGTGACCGAAACTGATTGTTTGAGATAACATTAAATGAATAAATAAATAAAATTGCTTTGCTCCCATAAAAATAATTTTTCTAACAGGCTTCAGTAGTAGAAGTATGAGTTAATAGTCATTTCCTTGAAAGAACCGATTATTCTCACAAATATATCTTTTTATAAAAACAAAAAAGGTTTTCGTAATGCTGTAATAAATTTACTTCTACTTAAGGTGAAGTTAATAAAAGAAATTACATCTTTACTACAGCTATATGACTAGTAGTGAAAGTCAAAGAAATAAAAAAAAAGAGAGAATTTGCCTAAAGTTGGATCGAACTTATCTATAATACTGAAAATGCCAGTCTTTCAGTCACAAAAACAAAAATTAGGTATAATAAACTGAGATGATCTGAGATTACAAGTATTTGCGATGAAATGCTTTAAATGACCATTTTCAATAGGAAAAAATATGCAGGAAAATATTCTTAAATATAGAAATTATATTCTTGCACTTTTACTTCGTCTGAATACATGCTAATTTTTTTCCCTAAGTTTTTGACAAATATAGAGAACAAATGTTTTTGCTTTAAATAGTTCATTGATAGTGTCCCTTTTGGACAATATTGCTAACCATACTATTAAAAATGATTGGCATTTTTTGTATTGAATCCAATAAATTTTTAATCAATGAATTCTTCTAGGTTATTACGAGTTTGTTCAAACTGTAGTACGCGTACTACTGGAATTGATATCACAAACTAAAAAAATTAAGAGATGATTGGCAAGGTGATAGGTTTAGAGCAATTATTCTAGATCTTATACCTTTATATTTCCATTTCATATTGCTACCTTTTGAGCAAATACCGGCAATTCAAATCTAATTCTCTAACTCCCTTAACCTTTTCACTAGTTTTTGTTATTCCTGGTGGCCGCGGTAGCTTAGTGGTTATTGTCACGAGCTCGTGGTTGGAGTGCCGTGGTCCTGCTGCCACTAAAGACACGCCGTGTAGATGAGGCCATTCCTCCCGCTAATGTGGTAGTTAGGAAAGAGGAGTGCCAGCTCAGGTGTCCTCCTCGTCACTCGACCGAGGCTCAAAATTACCAGGTTTGTGATCAATAGCCCTCTTGTTGCTTTGTAGAGCAACGTTAAACATCAAATGACAATTCCGGATTTTTCACCCACTAAGAAAGTATACACTCCGCCACAGTGGTCTTCAAACTGTGTTCCACAGAACCCAGGGGTTCCACGAGTCACAATAAATAAATCGAAAAAAAATTATAAATGTGTATGCAAAAAGGATTCACGTTCTCTATGAAGTTTGTATCCTCACAAGAATTTAAAGCTGATTCCTGTCATTAAGAAACTGAAAATTTTATTTCAACATAATAACTTTATTTCGCAATACTTTTAAAACTTGTATTATAATATAATAAAAAGATATATTAAAATGTGTTTTTTTTATATATATTACCTAATAGATTGTAAAAATTTTATTGTTTACTATCCCGAGTTCTCCACGAGACAATTGTATACTCGTTAGTACAATGTCTTGCAAAACTAAATAGTTTTCCAATGGAAAGTGCGCCGTTTGACATTTGTTGGGAAAACACCTATCACATAAGGGAGAGGCAACGACTTATCGACCTATCAACAGCAAGAAAAGCTCCTAAATTTTTTGTTGCAAATTCATACAAAATACTCAGTATTCCTCTAAACATTTTAATGCCATTCAGAACAATGTTTATAAGTGAAAAATATTTCTTGGCATAAGTGGTTACAAAAACAAAGTATAGAAATAAATTAAGCTCAGAATATGTAATGCGATTGCAGTTAATTTCAATGGGCTTAGACTTCCACCGGTTTGTGTGAAAAAATCAAGCACACATTCTAGTTACTATACATAATGCATGGGTGGGTGAAACCTGGATCACAGACTATATTATTAATTAGTAAATTATATTAAAAGTAGTTAAAAATTTTTAATGATCGATGCAATACTTTTTTAATTGCCTTTACAAAAAAGTGTGTGTGGAATAGGGTTCGACAAAAATACTTTCTAGCTCTCGGGGTTCCACAAAAAGACCTTCTAATTCTAGGGCAGTGGTGGCCAGCCCGTGACCCGGCGGAGTTGTAACGGGGGCACGCGAAGACATACTGAAAAATTAAAAGAAATTTGAATACATAATAATAAATAATTTCTACAATTTTATTGAAGTGGTGTTGTCTCACAGACAAAAGTCTCAAAATTTGGTTTAAAATATGTTTGTGTGAATAAATGTTTCCTGCTATGAACATAATAAAATAAATATTACTCATAACTAGCAGATGTACACTTATAATAACCTAATTTTTTGTTAGCATCTGCAAAAGTTAATCTTAATATAGATGACTTAATATAGATGAAAAAAAAAGAATAATTAAAAAGCCACATTAAGTAAATACTAACTGTTTAATAATTATTTAAAATTAAACGTTTCAAGTTACTCATTTTTATTTTGTACCTAACTTAAGGCGACTTGGTACCCTAAAAATCACAAACCTATCGTTTTTTTTTTTTTTTCATTTAATCTTATTCTTTGCATTATTATCTTTCGATTGATATATCACTTGTGCATGTCGGAAAGTTAGAAGTTGACTAAAACTTCATTTGAAAACAAATTAGGCAATTCAGCCACACCCCCTTTTTAGAAAAAAAAGCTAAAAAATGCTTTATGATAAAAAAATCTATTTTAAAAATAGAAATAATAACTATAAAAAGAATGTGTAGTATTAAAAGCAGAATATTTCCGAGGCAATACAATAATGTACTTTTTCTTTTCCTTGTGAAATGTGTGCATATAAAATTTTTAAATTAAGGCATTTTATATTAATAATTTTATATATATAATTTCAGTTCTTCTTCCTGATATATTTTTTCATACAAATGTAATACTTTTTAATATTATAAGAAAAACAGCTGAAATTTCTGTCGTGACAGAAAATTTTTTTTTAAAGTTTTTCTTGAGTTTTCTTGTGCAATTATATAGTACTCTAAAAGTTGATCATTTATAAAAATGTGTGGGTTGAAAACATATGAAAATGCAATTATTTTAAAGAAAAACGTATAAGTAATATCTTAAAGTGGTATTTTAAGTTTAATTAAGCTTATAATAATTATTTTTTCAGAATTATAAACTTTAAAGTGGTTTTTCAGTTTGTGTTTTTCGAAACCTTAGTGCATTCAAAATGCTTCGACAATTATTTACCAATCACTTCAATTTTTTCCCCTGCGTGTTAAAAAATAAAGCATGTAATAAAAATTAGGGGATCCGTTTTATTATAAACTAAATACTTTTTTAAAAAAAAATAAAATGTAAGACATGTTGGCTTTTTTTAAGTTGATTTTTAGCCTGTATATCAACATTTTATTTTTTTCTCAAAAACGAATGAAGTTATTCTAAAATCGATCCCTAAAGTTGTTAAGAACATCCATAAGAATATTATAAAAAAAATTTCAGGTCAAAAAATTAATTTTTACAAAAGGAGTAGGATTTTAAAATTTTCCCAATTTTCTTCAAAAATTTAAATTTTTAAAAATTGTGTGAATAATATATGAAAATTTTCATCTGGTAACATTTTCTTTGAATAGAAACATTGTATAAAATGTTAAAATATAATTTTTAAGTACGTAAATAAAGAAGTTTGCTCAAAGGGTGCCAAGTCCCCTTAACTCAGTTGAACCTGTAAAAAGTTTATTAACAATAAAACCTGTATAAAATTGCACTTCATCTAATTTTAAATTTCTTGCATTAAAAAAAAAAAATGTGCTATTTGCGTAAAAATTCCACAATAAGCCTATAAGTAACATTTACTTTTTACTTTTCCATATGTGTTTGATGGAAATCTTGGAAGCGGCACTCATAATTATTTTTTATCAAATTGTGGCACTCTTCTGAAAAAGGTTGGCCACCCGTGTTATAGGGGTTCTGTGAGTAGAAAAAGTTTGAAAACCACTTTTGCGGAATAACCCCACTATCAGTGCTAAAAATAGAGTCCCCCTCTCTCACCCCATTCCGCAGTTGACATGTGCAAGTAATTCTTCATCCGGCCATTTTAAAATTCAAGCAAAAACTAACAGTCAGCTGATCTTAAGGTCACTTGACCGTTTCCTTTTTGAAAGGATGTCATGAGGAGTGGTTTCTTGACGCATAGTTTATGGTGATTTTATTTTTTAAACCCCCATTTTTTCATGTAAAAAAAGCAAGATGAGTGTTTTTGAAGTGATTTAAGTCGTTATTCGTGTAGCAAAATATTCTTTTTCATAAAATATAGTGTTATTAATGTGTATTTAAGCAGTTTATCCGGTAAAATTTTATTCTTAGGTAACATTTTAAAACTTTTGTACGTAGATTGCATACACGTGGCGCCATCTGCTGACTTTGTTATAAAGCTTGCCAAATATGGCGTCAGAAAATTGTGGAAGCAAGGATATATGTATTTTTCGTAATTTAAAATTTTTCTAGACTATTTCTGACATTTCTATATTTCAAGGCGGATTTATATGAGTAATTTACGTTCTCAGCAAAAGTTTTACGCTTGAATAATGTGATTTCATTCTGCAAAATTACCATAACAATTTCCGTACATATGGCAGTCCCTCTTATCTCTAAGAAAAAAATTCTATACTATCCAGTGGCGTAACGTATATGGCGTGTGGGAGAGGGTCAGGATTCCAGGAGGTACAAGGCCTGACGGACGCCAAGTACGTACTTTTTGTAAGATTCGGCTTGGTGCCCAAAACGTGACTTAGCAGGGGGCCCTAATATTATCCGTTACGCCACTGACACTACCTCTTACATTTTCACACTTCAATATCGCTTTATATGCGCAATTAACATTAACAGTAAATTTACAGGTTGGACAAATCTACTTCAAAATAAAGAAACGAGTGCGTTGAGAATATAATTGAATTTTCAGTATTGCGGTGGGAAAAGAGAGAGGAACTTTAATGTATCAGTAATAAAATGAAATACACACATATTTGTTTCTCTCATGAAACTCTGTCTTTCCTTTAACCACATTCAATTTCTCCTTGCTATTCTGTCAATCACTTCATGCGATTTTTTTTTAATGATCTCTTACCAGAAATTTATGAATTACAGTCGAACTCTATATAACGAACCTCTATATTGCGAATTTTTCTATATAGCGATTTTTTTCCTGGAACCTTGAACATTTCACGATTTTCTTCATAAAATAACCTCTCTATAGTGAAGGGCGTTTCCTATATAACGAACTTTTTCTTTTGTGATTTAATTTTTGTTCTCCCTTTTTTTAAAGTATTTCTGAAAAAATTTTAAGTTATTCTTTCTTTAACGCATTTTATGGAGGTCATAAATTTTGAACTGGTTTTATTAGATCCTAACTCACCGAGAGCAGCATAGTCCTGTACGTTTCATCCAAGAAGTACAGCCTTAAATCCCCATTGCCAAGTTTACTAGAAACATCTTCGATATCCTCTTTCACCCTCTGTGGAGTTATCCTTTGTCCCCGTGTTCTAATTATAAAATAATTTATGTTTAATATTAATTGTATGCTTTAAAGTATAAAATGTGTGTATGTCCATAAAATTAATTATCTTTATTATAAAATTATTTTCTTAAGATTCAAAATACAGTGAATTCTCCACCATTCTTTTTTTTTTGTTTTCCTTGCAGTTTCTTTTTCTTTTTTGATGGATAAGATATATAAAACAAACATATATTAATTTTAAAAAAGGTGTGAATAGTTACTTTCTTTAATATATAGTGTTTATGAATTTAAAATTTGTTTTGTGTTGTTTATGAAGTATATTAAAAGATGAAATTCTATATAACAAATTTTCCATATAGCGTACTTATGCCCGAACTTTCTTCCGGGATTGAGCAATTTCGTTACATAGAGGTCCGACTGTATATACACTCAGGAACATTGAAAATAGAGACCCAAGAAGAAAGCATCGGATTGAAATGAAATTTAATACACATAATGACCCAGATGAGAGATTAACTTGATCACAAAAAAAAACAATTAAACGAATACAGGGTGTGCAACGACACAAATACTGGACAACTTCAATAGCGCGTTGGACCACCTCCAACTGCAACACATGCCACCACGCGATCCGATATTGAGTTGATTAGACACCTTATGTTGTCCTGAGGCAGATGGGCCCACAAATCTTGAACAGCCTACTCTAAATCATTCCCGATGATCAGGCCTCTCTCAATCTCGCTTAACTGTGAGAAATGTCTTCTAGCACGTTTACCTGGCATGTTTCGCTTACCAAAGTCTTCCTACAATCGGCGGGTAATCGTCACGTTTATGAATCTACTAAAATTAGATGATCGCGGGTGCCTATTCCCAGAAGGATGGGAAAAAAAGATAGACCATGATATGAAAATTTAATCAAATACCGAAATCTCCCACAAAAACGGGGAGGGATGTCGTATCCCAAAGCACGAGCTTTCTAACGAAGCAGAGCGCCGGCGGGGGAGGGGAAGAACGCAGGAAGGAAGACGGGACGGCCGAAGGCTGCGAATCAAGTCGGTGAAAAATTCACCTCAGAACCCAGAGTGAAAGATGCAGTGCAATGCAGCTAAATTATATTGTTAAGAGTGTGAAAAGAGTGTTTTTTGTTGTGTTATGGGGGGCGGAGCGGGTTTCTCCACTTCGTTGAAGAGTATGCATATTTAATTTTAGGATGAGGATACGTAAACAGTGTTTGTGCTTTGATAATTGGATTGTCATGAGATTCAATAGATTTAAAGACATTTCTAGAGAGTTTAGTGATGTAATTAGAAATCGGCTCCATATGTAGATCGTTGTGTTTCACGTAATTTCGGACGTACCAAGGTGCGTTCGTCATGACGCGGAGTATTTTGTTTTGAATTACTTGAATCTTTTTCATGTGGGTGGCGGCTGCGGCTCCCCATACGGGCGATCCATAAGTTATAACTGGGCGCAGAATCTGCTTGTATAAAACTACTTTATTTTCCAGGGATAGAGGAGACCTCCTCCCTATGAGGGAGATGGCTAAATGAATTCTACCCCAGAATTTCTCTGCTAGATAGTCAATGTGTTTTTTGAAAGTTAAGCGGCTATCTATGTGTAGGCCCAGATATTTCACCACACGAAACCCACTGGATGTTGTCATCAAAAAGTGTGAGCTGGAAAGGAGGGTCGATGACCCCTCCCCCCATTTCCTGAAAACAATTGCTTGTGATTTATCAACATTAATTGCAATTCTCCAATGTGTAAGCCACGTTTCAAGTTTGTCAAGAAAGTTTTGTATTGCTTTAATTGTGTATTTCAGCTGGACACCTTGCGAGAGAACTGCGGAATCATCCGCAAACAGGCAAGTACTGACGGTGGAGTGTTGTGGAAAGTCGTGCGTGTAAATGTTGTACAAGTACGGAGAAAGGACAGATCCCTGAGGGACCCCAGAGAGGCAAGATCCCGTGTTAGAGTACGAATTGTTTACACGAACTCTAAAAGTTCTATTGTGTAAAAAATTATGTATGATTTTAATTAAATAGTCAGGGAACTGCAATTTAATTAACTTGTACGTGAAGCCATCGTGCCACATTTTATCAAATGCCCTTTTTACATCTAAAAAGACACCTACTGTATAGAATTTGTGGGGAAAACCCTCATTAATAATGTATGTCACACTTATCAATTGGTGCAGCGTTGAATGGCCCTCCCGGAAGCCGCATTGCTCCGGGGGAATACAATCTATGGCTTTGCAGTGAGATTTGATTCTAGTTAAAATAATTCTTTCAAAAATCTTAGCAGTGGCGTTAATTAAGCTAATTAGTCTGTAGCCACATGGAAATGTTCTATCTTGATTTGGCTTGGCTAGCATGATAACGTTTGCTTGCTTCCACTGTGTAGGAAAGTGATTTTTAATGAGGCATTGATTGTACAATTTAGTTAAATGAGTAAGTGCATTAAGCGTTAGATATTTAAGAGCTATGTTGGGAATCTGATCGGGACCTGCAGCTTTTCTATTCTGCAGTTTTTTAATAATGCCTCTAACCTCAGAAGGGGAAGTGAGAGGGGGTGTGTGCTTGTTGCGAAGTTGTCAAAAAAGTGTGATTTACTAAATTTTCGACTTCTTCTATCTTGTCGTCACAGTAGGGCTCTTCATTTTCTTGAAAAGTGACTTCAAGTGTATCTTTGAAAGCCTCCGCCATTTCGAAATCCGAATAGGTCATTCCACCCGGACCATGTAAAGGTGGAAAGGGAGTGTGCCTTTTGGAAAATTTCTTATGTAGATTATACAAGGAATTGTCCTCAGGATTTAAAGTTAAAAGAAAATTTTCCCAGGTCCGGTTTTTATGATCTTGGATTTCGCTCCTGATCTGCCTAATGAGAGCATTAACTTCACGTTTGTATGGAGGGTATCTGGTATTATTCCAGAGTTTACGGAATCTTTTCTTAGATCTGATAATCTCTCTGATGTTTTCAGGAAGGCGGAGGTGTGGAGTGTTTATTAATCTAGTGGAAGTGGAAGCAGAGAAATAGCATTCGAAACATTGCTGGTAAAATTTTGAACGGCTAGATCCAAATCATCTATCTGGGGATTTCCGGGGATGTTGTGATAAATAATTTCTTGAAATTTAGTCCAATTTGTAGATTTTAAAGTGCGAAGTATTGGTGGAAGCACATTATTAGTTATGAAGTCAAAAATAACTGGATTGTGATCACTGCTAAGTTCATTAATAGTAAAAACTTCAGTGTGAGATAAGTTAACTGCAAAGCCTATGTCAAGGATAGCGTTGGTGTGGTAAGTGTTGAAATGCGTAGGAGTGTCGGGGGCTAGAATATCCAGTGCCGACGCTACGGCCCAATTGCACAGAATATTTCCGTTTGTTTTTGCCCTTCTTAGGTTCCAGCTGGGATGCTTGGCCTTAAAATCGCCGAAAAGAAAGGCTTTGTTGCTATGGTTGAGAATTGGGTCGAGTTCCGTAGTATTAATGGAGCCGTGTGGAGGTCTATAAATACACACGCCACAGTAATCTTACTGTTGTTACCTATCTGAATGATGACCGATGAATTTTCAAAGGTGTTTGAGACATTTAGGATGGCGTGGTGTCTGATAGAATTCTTAACGAAGAGGGCCGTCCCTCCCCCTCTGTGTGTTGTGCGGTCCCTCCTGTGACAAGTGTAATTTGGAATTCTAACCCTGTCCGCAGGATGAAGATGCGTTTCTTGTATCCCGATTATGTCGGGGTCATAATCAATAATACATTCTTTAAGTTCTTCTAAATTATTTTTTAAACCATTAGCATTCCAGCTAAAAAGCCTGAGAGAGTGATCCCTATTACTACTATTGAATTTTACTTTTAAAGTTTAGTTTGTAATAAGGACAGCATTTGTCCCCACTGCGACATCATCTGGGCCATCTGTGACATGACTTCTTTGGCATCCAGAGAGTTATTGTTCGTGTTTTTTTTAACTACTTCCGCGAAGGAAGGTGTAGGCTGTTTTTTTTATTTTCCTTGCGCGCAGCCGCTCGCTCTTGCCAGACGTTCTTAGTCGGTTTGTTCTTGTTGGGTTTGGTGTTGATGGGATTCTTGGGGCAACCCGAGAAGTTTGCAAGGTGCGGGCCGCTGCAATTTGCACACTTTACCGGGGCCTTGGCTGACTTTGTGCATTCTGAGGTGAGATGGCCACCTGAACATTTCAAGCACTTCAGTGCTCTAGCGCAGAACCGAGAGTGATGAAAAAACTCCTGACAGCGGTAACACTGAGGAGGCATGGTGGATTTATTGAGGGGTTCAACCGCAACTCTAAAAAATACAATTGTTTTGATGTTGAAGATGCCCTTACTTTCAGGACATTTGGGGAGGGTTACCAAGAATAGTGGCATGTTGGTGTTAGTTTTCCTGTTTCTCAACAAGGAAATATGGTTGGGCTTGAAACCAATTGTGTTTATGAATCTTCGAATTTGCGCTGGCTTATATAGCACCCTCTTACTGATTGTAGCGCCACCTCGGCGTGTATGAGCATGCGTATGCACAAAACTTGGATCATTTGCATATCACATTACGCTGTACTTATTTGCAAAGTTTCGCGATTGTACTTAACTTCCTTCTTGGGTCGCTATTTTCAATGTTCCTGAGTGTACTTCGATTCCTTCTGTTAGCTTGAGCTTTTTAAATCATTCATTTTTTGCAGAATTTGTATAGATAGGATTTTTTAGTAAAATCTATTTAATTTTGCCCTCTAAAGCAACTCGAGGGTTATTAACAACGGACCTCGACATTTTGAACTTGGGGCAAGTGATAAAGGCGATACCTTAGCTTGCACCCCTCTCTCCAAATTTCTACACCATGCCCAGTGAGGACTTAAGACTCCTTGAGGATCTGAGTCCCTACGTAAAAGCATGCGTCTAGGGGCGTAGCTACCACAGTATCAGTCGTATCAATGATACGGTAGGGATAGCGATCTGAGATCGATTAATCAAAAAATAGATTTCTCGGGTCCCCCCAATAAGTCGATTTTTTTAAATCGATGTGTAGCACTGAATCGATTCAGTGAATCGATATTTCATCCTAGAAAATCGACATTCGATTTTTTCCCGTTTTAGTAAAAACCATAAAAAATGAAAAATTTAAACGCTATTTATCTCAGGCAGTTGTGCACCTGAAGTATGATCCTATACTTTACTGTCAAGAACAAAAAAGCTCTATTTATCATCACGCTCCCTCAATAGCCATGGTCTATATCAGGGGTTCTTATGGATAAACATGCCACTTTTTATAAGGAAGGGTTTAATGAGGTATAGACGTGCCGTCAAATAATTTGGACTTGCGATAAGTCGTCAAAAATCGTTATTACGAAAAAAAACATCTTTTGCACTGTATAGTTGTAAATATTTTAGTTATACGTGTAATTCAAATTAAAGTAATATTAGTGTGACTTCTGTTGTTGTAGAATGGATAATAACTAACATATTAAGATTGTAAGATGTTGATTTTAGTAGAATGTACACTCAGGAACATTGAAAATAGCGACCCAAGAAGAAAGCATCGGATTGAAATGAAATTTAATACACATAATGACACAGATGAGAGATTCACTTGATCTCAAGAACAAGACAATTAAACGAATACAGGGTGTGCAACGACACAAATACTGGACAACTTCAATAGCGCGTTGGACTACCTCCAGCTGCAATACATGCCGTCACACGGTCCGGCATTGAGTTGATTAGACACCTTATGTTGTCCTGAGGCAGATGAACCCACAAATCTTGAACAGCCAACTCTAAATCTTGTACAGAGTGACACGATGGCATCTGCCGTTTTAGCTTATCCCACACGTGCTCTACAGGAGACAAATCGGTGGAGAGTCTGAAAATGACGTAGGAAGTCTTGAGTAACTCTTGCTGTATGCGGGCGAGCATTATCTTGCTCGAAAATTGCCCCTGGGAGACCATTTAGGAAAGGTCCTACATGGGGTCGAAGAATATCATCAACGTAACGTTGACCCGTTAAGGTTCCACGCATCACAATTAAAGTGGACCGGCTATCTTAGGCTATGCCCCCCAGACCATTACACCAGCTGTGCGGGCAGTGTGACGTGGAACAGTGTGGGGGAATTGTGCCGTTCACCAGGGTGCCTCCACACCCGTACACGGTTATCATCTGTCCCCAAAACAAATCGGGATTCATCACTAGACACAACCTTTTGCCAATCTGTGACATTCCACATTGATCTGGCTTGGCACCACTGTAGACGCAGTTGCCGATGTTCCGGTGTTAAAGGGAGTGCACGGAAAGGGCTCTTGGATTTAAGATTTGCTTCTGCAAGGTGTCTGGAAATTGTTTGTGAAACAATTGCTACGCCTACGTCTGTTCCTATCGTTGAACGGGTCACTGTGGGATCCACAAGTGCTTGCCGCACGATCCTTCGATCCTCTCTCCTCGTGGTCTCCCTGGTCGCTCCAGACACAATTTTCTGCGCGTGGGTGCCTTCTCGTGTCCACTGCTCCCAACAATTTCTAACGGCACACTCCGAGCGATTCACCTGGCCAGCAACACGGCGCGTCGACCAGCCTGCAGTTTTCATCTGTTTTTTGTAAATAGGTCCTTTTTTGAAATTTGCTCCAGGGAGTAAAAATCGCAATTTTTATTAATTATGTCAAACATATAGCATCTTTTTTGCTCTTTTCCTTTTGTTTAATAAATAGACTTTACAAATAAGTCAAATTTATTTTGCTTTTGTCCCTTTCTTTGCCTAAACTTCATTATCCTTAATTTATGGATATAAGTGTACCAAGGCCAAGACAGGACATAATAATGAAGTCTTTCCATTGATCTCAGTTGTCATTTAGTTCAAAATTCACAATTCTTCGGAAAATATATCCAGGAATGATATTTGACAATTAAAGGTATTCATATCAAAATCTTATAGATGCCGAGTCAAGCCCTCTCCCTCGAGACCGAGGCTGTGGACCCGGGTCCAGTTTGCCTAAGCCTTAAAATGTCCTTGACCATACCAACATGAGGGCTTTGAGCCTCGACAGATGTAATTTGCATCAGTTCCTCTGAGCGGCGAGTGTTCTTTGACACCTGCACTCGAACCCATAACTCAGAATCGAGCCACCATGACAGTTCGGCTACCGTAGCCATTTGAATTTGTGTTTCGACATTTTATGTGCGAAAGATAATTCTTTCCTTTATACATACGTTTTAAATGACTCAATGGAAAGAAGTGAATAATCGTGACTCATATTATCGGTAAGTTTATTTTTATTAATTATTTGATAGAAATATTTTATTTTTCATACTTTCTGATTATTAACAGGAGCAGTAGTGATTTTAAAAACGCATGATCTTTCTCTTCACCACATGAATCCACGAAGAGTCGGGGGATAGGGAGTGAATGAATATTTCTAGATTAAGTGAACGTTTCTTAGTTCAGCTCAGTTCTGCTTTTGTGGGATTTGGAGCAACAAAGGCTATTATCCCCTAATGTTTCTTAAAGTCACGCTTTAAATAACGTGAAAGAGATTGCCAACATAGTATCTCGTAATCTTGAGACATAGTCAAAGGACGAGGATGCCACCAGAACCGACTCTCTTAACATACACATCACTCTCTCCTAACTTTCTCACCAAACAAACGCGAGGTTGTTGAACCATGATAGATTTAACGAGCGTCAGCCCCTCTACACGATGAGTTTTCAGTGGAAACAGGACTCGAATTTCAGCCTCAATGAGGCCGCCTACGAGTCCATTGCAACTTTCGAATAATTTTTCATACCATCAACACAGCTCTAAAACGCGTACAAAAAATAAAATACCTTAAAATCCAACGTATAATGCGCACTTTTAAATTAAGAAAAAAGATCGAAATTTACAGGTGGGCGGTTATACACCGGGTATAAAAATGAGAGCTTTAAATATGAAAAGAAGATGAGCTTTGGAAAAAAAATTTAGCCTTCTATATATATAGCGAAACATCGTTTATTTAAAAGAAATAATATTCCTTATGAGATATATTAATTATGAGATTATAATATTCCTTACTTAAAGAGATATAGTTTTAGAAGTAAACTATTTTCTTCTAAAGCTTGGAATAATATCTCGAATAAATGACTTCCAAACATAAGAGCATTCGTTACATGCGGATATTCCAGGTTTCTTGGTAAAAAAGGGGTGCGCGTTATACGGCGAATATGCCTAAAAATTGCAGCTTGAAAGTATTGGGGCGCGTTTTACACCAGATTTTACGGTAGATAAATCATGTGTAATACAATTTAAATCTTTTTGGTAATGGTCAAAATAACAAATCGTGCTGAAAGACAAAAGATTTAGAAAACATCAGAATACACCATTCGCGGTTTGAGCAATTTCATAAATGCAAGTTGTAAAATGTAAACTTTTTTTTTTGCGTGTTTCGGTATTAGGTATATATAAATAAGCCTAACTCTTGATATTTTCTTTATATAAAAAAAGAAAAAAGTCTGCACAAGTTTTAGCTTTTGTTATACTCCTCAAAACAACGCAAAAAATAATTTGACTAAAGAAATAAAATATTTTGTGCGAGTTTGTGTCACTTGTTTGTACCTGCTTTCACCAGAAATAAACTTAATTTTCAAAAATATGTTACATATACAGTACACGGTGTGTAATTACTTAAAATTCTTATGCTTAAAGAATTACTTAAATAAAACGTTTTTTAATGCAGTGATTGATGCATTATTTTATGATTTATATGTGATCAAGAATACAAGAAACGATTGGGAGTAGCGCCAAATTATTCAGAAAATTTTAAGAGAATTGTGAGGTCATCACACACACACATTTTCGTTTCGAGACTTTGGAACCATTTCTTATAAATTTACCTTGCTCCTCGATATTTTTATGGGGGAACGTCATTTTCAAATTCAATTGAAAATTTCCAAGTACTTATTCTTCATTCATTTCTTCAATTTATTATTTACTTTTTTTCAGATAATCTTTCAATTCCACAGAATAGTTTTGGTTAAATTTAAATCAACAGTAAAGTCGAATATGCGTAATTAAAGCAATTTTTGTAACTTGTTATAAAAGCTTTATTTGTTATTTTTTGTAACGAAAAATAGTTACACTTTTTTGACAAAAAGCACAACTTCTACGATATAACGATATATATTTTAACACCATGGTGTTTATGCTTTTTTTTTTGTTTTTTTATTCTTTGTATTATTGTTCTTAAATTATGGTTGCATCTTGTGCGTATGCGAGGAATGTTCTCCCTTGCGCGAATGATGTACATTCAAAAGAAATTTTACTAAAAACAATCAATAAACAAACACTGGGTATTTGAGTTATTGCTCAATATTTAATAACGGAGCCTGTGCATTGCATTTCGTACAATTCAGTGCACGAAATTTTACGAACCTGTCACCCGGTATCAATCTATCAATTAAATAAGCGTATAAATTCTTCTCTAATGTGGCGGCGCATTGGTATTTAATGTTTGCAGACCTGGTACATTCCCCAGGAGCTGGTAGCGCATTTTAGAGCGGCATCAATTACCGCAAGTAATTTAATCACCTTGTTTCCTCCCCAGAGAGAGGCATCTGAGGTCTGGCGATGTGAAACAGTACTTAAGATTTTCATTCTGGCAATTTTTACATGCCGTATAATCATACGACATGGCCACTGTATATTTTCTGCATCATGAAAATCCACCGACTTGGGCCGGGCTCGAACTCGTAACCTTGGGTGCAGAAGGCTAGCGACAAACCAACCACTCCACCCATTATAAATTCTGTGGTTTGTGTGATTTTTCAAAATAACGCTAATCGCAAATTTTAATTAAACGGTTGATTCAGAACTCAAGATAGACCTAAAAATAATAAAATATTGAAAAGAAAGAACTATTATGTCTAAAATATATGAGTTATTTAAGATATTAAAGTGTATTTTTGCTTCTAAAGGGTGTTTTTTTAGAGGTATAGAACTTTAAATTGCAATAAAACAACGATGTATTATTCGATTGACATGAATTTTTTTTATTCGAAAGATAATCTTGTGGCATTACATTTTAAATATGATTTCTGGCATAGGACTGCCACGGCTGGCTCGGATGTAGTCCAATCTGGACGTCCAATTTTCGATGACTTTTTCCAACATTTGTGGCCGTATATCGGCAATAACACGGCGAATGTTGTCTTCCAAATGGTCAAGCGTTTGTGGCTTATCCGCATAGACCAATGACTTTACATAGCCCCACAGAAAATAGTCTAGCGGTGTTAAATCACAAGATCTTGGAGGCCAATTCAGAGGTCCAAATTAGGCGGTCACCAAACGTGTCTTTCAATAAATCGATTGTGGCACGAGCTTTGTGACATGTTGCGCCGTCTTGTTGGAACCACAGCTCCTGGACATCATGATTGTTCAATTCAAGAATGAAAAAGTTAGTAATCATGGCTCTATACCGATCACCATTGACTGTAACGTTGTGGCCTTCATCGTTTTTGAAGAAGTACGGACCAACGATTCCACCAGCCCATAAAGCACACCACACAGTCAGTTTTTCTGGATGTAACGGTGTTTCGACATATACTTGTGGATTAGCTTCACTCCAAATGCGGCAGTTTTGTTTTTTGACGTAGCCATTCAACCAGAAGTGCGCTTCATCGCTAAACAAAATTCGCTTATGAAAATCGGGAACAATGGCAATCTCGTTTTGGGCCCATTTGACGAATCTACGCCTTGTTTGATGATCGTTTTGATGAATTGCCATACCAAAAACTGAGAATAAATCACTTGACAGCTGTTAAATCGGTCGCCATCTTGGAAAGTAATGCCAACTTAAACTTCTATACCTGAAAAAAAAAAACTCTTTAGTAAAGGGTGTTTTTTTGAGAGGTGTAGAACTTTAAATTGCAATAAAACAACGATGTATTATTCGATTGACATGAATTTTTTTTTATTCGAAAGATAATCTTGTGGCTGTTTCGTTTTGATCTGTAATATATTTGGTATTGAGTTAGAATTACAGCAATTAAGTTAATAAGAATTACGAATTAATATATATATATATATATATATTTAAGTGTAAACACATATTTAAACCGATTCGTTAATTAAATAAGATTTTCATTGCGAAAATTAAACACTTCAAAAAGGACCGGAAAAAAAATCGAGAAAAAAGATTTAAAATAGATGGGGTAAGAGTTAATAGGAATATCAGCTCTATCTCTGTTTGTAAGGTCACCTTGGGAAAGGGGCAGTGCTGGGAGAATTGATTGATATTTCTGCCAAGCATAAAAATCAGGCTTCTCAGTTGATGCTAAGCTAACTCTTACCTGGATAAACTTGTTCAGCTGTTTTAAGCACCTCACTAAAATAGATCGGAATTTATCTCACCGTTCTTAGCCTCATGTTTTTAATTTGAATTTTTGAGATTCGCTCTTGTTGATTCGTTTTGAATGATTTTATTCTTTTCTAAAAATTTCTTTGGGCGAACCAACATCCATTTCTAGAAGTTGATTTATTCAAAAAAGTTAAAAACTGTAGTGAGTTGCATATATTCTTCCCATTTTAAGTACATTTCGTTGCTATCTAGAACAATAAATAGAAACAAGTTGAGGAAGGAGTATGCGAGAAGTACGGGATTTCCGAAAAAAAAGCATGATTTCACTTTCACTTTTTAATTACAATTAAGGTATCTGACTACGTTCATATAAATAAATAATTTTCATATTTAGTGTCATTTGGATTAGAATATTTGCATAAAATTGTTTTAAGAATATTATCAGAATAAAAATTATTTAAATGCAATATTTTGGCAAAAAAGGAACTTAGAATTACTTATTTTCAGAACATTCTCCTTTGATGAAAAATGTTTCTATAATAATAATATTTTACTTATATATATATATATATATATATATATATATATATATATATATATATATATATATATATATATATATATATAAAGCAAACATTTCTCCACCGGACCTAAACTAGGATTTTTTGAAAAAAAGTCACTGTTTTCAGAGGTACTACTAATTGAAATAATTATTCGTGTTTTTTTTTAAAGTTTCTCCACTCTGCTGTATTAAAATATGAATATATATATATATATATATATATATATATATATATAATATATATATATATATATATATATATATAAATCCACTTTTAAATTATATCTTTCAAAAATTCTAGTTCAGACTCTGTACAGAGATCTGAGCTATATGTAGGCAAAATATTATTATTATAGAAGCATTTTCCATCGAAGGGGTATGTTTTGAACATAAGTAATTTTATGTTCATTTTTTGCCAAAATATTGCATTTAAATAGTTTTTTACTGTAATAACATTTTTAAAACAATTTTATACATGTACTCGAATCTAAGTGACATTAAATATCATAAAAATTATCCATTTATACGCTTTTGCAAAACAACAGTTCCGAACGTAGTCGGATATCTTAAAAAAAGGTTTCCATTTACGTTCCATGTTCCATGAAAAAAACCCCTTTTTTTTACGTTTTATTGTAAATGCGTATGTTTTATTGTAAATTTGAGTTATATTGATTTCCATGTGCGCACCATCAGTCGCGCTTAACGCATCGAATCTATTCGAGTACCTGCATCTCAGCTTCTGCTAGAGCGGGCACATTTTGTTTTTGGCAATACGCTACTTATATTGTCATAAATCTTTTATGTCACTTATAAATTGTGGTTCTTCAAGGTGGACATCGTTTGTATGTAGACTGAAACTGAAGTTGTGTACAAGTGTTGCAGATTATAATTCGATAAACCATGCTACAACTTGAGCTTGTTCTTGCGTTGAAGTCATTTTGAAACGAGAATGCTTCAAAGCCGGTTTGGACATTACGCCGATCGCGATCGACCGGTGGACTACCAAGATATTTTGGGGTGACCTACTGAAAATTTTACCAGTTAGTAATTATATACGAAAATTCAAGATAAGCTCACAGTACGTAAACTATATAATCTTTCTACTGACTAGAACAACAAAAACTAACTTTAGATAAAAACGGTTTTATTTTTTAATGTATTTCGAATTGTTTCATAATAAATGCATCATTTGAGATAATTATATTTGGGGCTATTATTATTAAGTTTGTATCTTGGGTTTTGCGTTAAACGCATTTTTAAAAGTTTTGTTTTTCTATTTAATTCAGCTAATAAGTGCACATTTCGTACTTATTAAGTTATAATAACCTTTACCTCACCTCACCACACCTTCGACATTGGGCAGGGGCGCACACTAGAATTTTTAAAGGGGGGAGAGAGAAGGTCTACTGTTCTCGTATCATATCCCAATACGCAGCTAAACATATTTTTTGATTTTATCGATGGTCGAGAACAAAAAACAGCAAAAAATAAATTACTAAATAAATAATTAACATTAAACAATAAAAAAAATTACTAGATTCAAATACTAAATTACATTTTGCATACTATATACATGGAAATATAATAAATCGGAAAAAAATGAAGGGTTGTGAGGGAAGTTCCGGACCCGCGGACCCTTCCCCGTCCTTGTGAGCGTCACTGACACTGGGTGGACCGCAAATCCTTGAAGAAATTAGAAGTAGCCCGTACCCTTGAGAAGTCTGCCCACCCCTGCCCCAACCATAAGCGTTGCTCCATCTAGTTGGCATTTCCTTAAATACACTGTTGGCCACCGTAAATGTAATACCAAGAAATACAAGAGATAGCACAACAAAATTTATTTTGTAGATAACATGCTGACCAAGTATCAAATGATTAAATTTATAGACTTCTGTGAAGTGTGGTTTCTGCCAGAATCAATAGCCAGAGTAGCCACCATTGTTGGAGGTCACCGCTGCCACACGTCTCGGTATTGATTCAAAGAGACTTTGGATGTTCTCTTGGGGTACAGCAGACCAAGCAGCTTCCACACGTTGCCAAAGTTGATCTGGTGTGGCAGCTGGTGGCCAATCGTTGAGCAACCATGGGCCACATGTTTTCTATCGGTGAAAGATCCGGAAAGCGAGCCGGCTAAGGAAGCAATTCAATCTGGTGATTGACGAAGAACCTTTGGACAATGTGTGCCACATGTGATCGCGCATTATCCTGTTGAAATATGGCTGTGGCCAAACCCTGAAGGTAAGGAAGGACAACTGGCTCCAACACCTCGGAGATGTAGCGCTGGCTGTTTAAAGTACCGGCAATGCGTATTAGAGGAGTGCGAGAGTGATATCCAATACCTCCCCATACCATAATACTCGGTGCAGGACCAGTGTGATGGTGCATAACGCGGCTGTTTAGCATCCTCTCTCCACCATGTCTCCAGACTCGAATCCGACCACCGTGGTGTTGCAGACAGATGCGTGACTCGTCAGTAAAGACAACTTCATTCCATTCTACCACCCACATCCTTCTTTCATCGTACCGTTGGCGGCGGAGACGTCTGTAGCTCTGCGTCAAGGGTAGACCAAGGAATGGACGTCTTGCGGACAGACCACTCTGCTGTAAACGGCGTCGAATGGTACGCGCAGACACTGAATAATGCGTTACAGACTCAATGTGCTGTGCTATGGTTCGTGATGTGACTGAGCGATCCATCATTGCCATGCGCACGATTTGCCTGTCCTCACGTGAAGTGGTGCACTGAGGTGAATGCGATCGACCACGTCGGTCCGTCGTACCCTCCTGCATCCAACGGTCACATATCTGCATTACAGTTGTTTGGTTTCGTCCAACACGACTACCGATTTTCCTGAAAGATAATCCACAATATATCTCGGTAGGCCACTATCCTTCCTCTGTCGAACTCAGATACTCGATTAAAAGCTGATCGCTGTTTTCTGCGAGACATAACTGATCGTTTTTTTTTTAAGAAAACCTCAAGAAAAACTCAATTTCTGAACTTGAAATCGTCGAAATCTCCAAGTCTTAAATAGCGTTTTGGGTGGCGCCACAGGCGCGCGTGATGTGTCTTCGCTGAAATTCTAATCATTTGCATATCTCACCTCCGCTAATGCATGTTGTAAATTTCATGTTATTTGCACGCTTCCTGCAGGGTGTTGCATTTACGGTGGCCAGAAGTGTAGAAATTTCAATCTTTTCTTCATGGAGCATAAAAAAAAAACCGTAAACGAAAATATTTGTTTTTAATTAATTTTTGAAAGTATATCCATGCTTTTCGGGCACCATATATTTGTCTGATGAGGGGTTAAATGGGAAAGGTTTATTAGTGAATAAACAATTTTTTAGTTATTTTTGTCTTCCAATAACCAAGTGTAGAAAATTTATAAAAATCTAAGAGATAAGAGAGAAAATACCTACTACAGTGAAACCCCGCTTAACGGGTATACGTTCCATCAAAGTAGAGCGTAATATGAAACAGCGTTAATGGAGGTTATCTCATCATGTAAATAAGGGGGTTATGAGAAGATGGGCAGAAAATTGGTCAAGTGTTTTACCATTAAATTTATTAATTATGTGTTTTTATAACAATAAAACAAAAAATTATTTCTTACATATATAGAAACATTGTAAAAGACTATACATATAAAAATAAATAAAAGTCAGTATGATTGCGTTTCCGATCATTCAGCCTCTTCTGTATTTTCAATTTTCTGCCTTTTTATCAAGAAGGTAGATTGGCTTAATAGCATATTGCGTTTAATTTTGTCATCAATCCATATAGAAAGTCGTTTTTCTATTTCTGCTATTGTATTATTTCTAGAACGGATAATTCTAGTTGCTGAGCTTGTCGTATATATAGTTGCAGTTGCCTATGACAGTATTTTTTTTCTTTATTCTTGAGAATGGTTCTTATTGTTGAAGCTGCCAAATTCAATGCAGCACCAATTTGAAATTGACGTTCACCAGTATCTAATCTTCTAATCACTTGCATTTTAGTTTAAAGTGAAATGCTTTTTCTTGTTACTTTATTTTCGTGTTTTTTATTATCACTCATGATAAAAACTAAAAATCATGATATTTGTCACTATAGCAATCGTTATATTATATAAATGTATACTTCCAAAAACGTCAACAAATATTTGAAACGATAAAAATACGTTCGTTTAATACCTCAGGAAAGAAGAAACACAGATATAAACTGCTTCGGATATCGGGAAGCCTAACGCTGCGTGCAATTTCAAGGCATCTTACTATTCAAATTAAACAGCGTTAAACCGAAACAGCATTAAGCGGGGTCTTACTGTATATTCTTTTGGAAGAGGGTCTAAAAAGTTAAAAAGGTTAAATGATAAAAAAAGAGAGAAAAAATTCCTAATAGCAAAGCAGAGTCTGTTAAAATATTTTATTGATTTTTATATGTATTCCATACGAAATGTGAGTTTCGGTAGTCGTGGTTTGGGATCTATCTTTTCTTCTTTCTCTATCCGTTGATTCATCTTCGTCCGTAGAGTTCCTCGACCATGGTGTCTAGTCTCTGCTGGTCTTTCTGCAGGAGCAGGGCGTCCACACACTGAGTGAAGAAGTTATTCTTAAAGCAATTGGACCTAAGGGGAAATATAATGTTTTAAAATTAATCATAAAATTAATGAAATAAATTTTTGTGGGTGTAGCATTAACATGAATTTATTTATTGCAACAGTTATATATTTATAAATAAATTCAATATATTTATTCAGAATTTATCTAGTTCAATATATTTCATTCTATATGCAGAAAATAATTAGTGCGCTCAACTTTTCTTGCATATTATGACTCTTCACAGACTTCTCGTAGACTGGATTACATGGAATACGACTATGAGCTATAATTGAAAGTGAATATTAAAACAATACCATTGAAATGTCAATAAGTAATTAAAAATTGATCAATCTAGGGATGAATCCATACTCAGGTACGGACATGGTCCAACATAATGAGTAGGGGCCCAGCTCAGGTAGCATCCTCTTTACTTCTCCGCGGTTCAAAATTACGAGGTGCATCGCCAACAGCCCTCGTACTGCTGTAACCCCTTATTTACCGCATTATGATGTACTGCAGTTTTTTTCATGCGATATTTTTTTTGAATCACTACATTGAAAATTAAGGGACATACATAAACAAAATACTCAACTTTGGGAAATTTAATTAGTTAGGGCTAATTAATTAATTAAAGACATTCCACTGTAAAATTAATTATACACACTGTTCACTTTAAATAAATAGTCAAATCGGGGTTTTCTAAGGTCTTCATTAACCTGCAAAAAATAAGACACTTAACTTTTGATGTTAACTATTTTTTCGGAACAAAAATGACAATCATCACAATGCACTGAAAACGCCGTCAGCTGAAAACGCAATTTCTGCTATAAAACTATTCACCTTCCCCGCTAAAATACTCATCATAGAACCCGTGGTGCCATACATCTTGGAAGGGCGGATTTTAAAGAATATTCCTAAAGAATTTATCATCAGAGTATTCGTAAAAATGGTTATGCTTTGTAATTTTAAAGTGGGTGGTATTTATAAGTATCGTCGGTAGATAAAGGGTTAAAAGGGACGTTAATAAACTAATAAATAAACCAACATATGAAGAAACTCGTATTGAATGTTTATTAAAAACAAAATGCAGTAAAGAATAATATGTATGTAATAAAACTCGTATTTGTAGCATTTTAAGCAGTTGCTCTACAAAAATCATGACTTAGTACTCTGCAAGTTGTAACGGGTTCTATTCAGGCTTCTACTGTGACCGCGGTAGCCGAGTGGTCAAGGTATCGGATCGTGGCTGGACTTGTCACGAGTTCGAGCCCAGTACCACTAAAGACCCGCCATGTATGGGAGCGATGCACGTTATATTTGTCGATAGCTCAAAATTCCTCCCGTTAGTGTGGTCAGGTAGTTAGGAGAGAGGGGGTGCCAGTTCAGGTGTCGTCCACGTCACTTGACCATGGTTCAAAATTACGTGGTCCGTCGCCAAAAGCCCTCGTGTAGCTGAACAGTGCGACACTAATATTCACTTACTCGGGCTTCTACTAATCTTCTTTGGGAAAATATTCTTTAACTGTGACATTAGTTTAAAAGCTGCTTTCCGAAGGAATGATTTGATTTTTGCAAATTCTCAGTTTCTATTTTTTAAGTCTAAGTCGTTGAGTAGGCGTGGTAATGGTTAAGAGTTGATCGTAATCTGAAATCCAAGCGTTAGAGACTGGTGGTCGTGCATTGTACGATTAATAATAGAAGGAGAACCCACCGGGGGATAGTGTAGGGCATTAACTTTGCAGTTGAACGGACTAGCAGGTTGTCAGCCGGATCATACAAGAGATTTAAACCAGATAAGTATCTTACATAATTTAGTCATCTAAATTAGAGTTACGATTTCTTATTGTCCCCCAAGGTTTAGTTATTAAAGTGCATTTCGTAAAGTGTTAAAAGTTGAATAAAATTAGTTATTCTAAAATCATGTTTGCTTCGCTCTCTATCTTCCTCGAATCCTCCCACACTCGCAACCTCCGAGTCAAGACAAAGTTTAATTATTTTTATTAGTTAATAAGTAAATATAATTATATACTCAACTATACATACTATTACTTAATATGTTGTCAGGAAGAGAGACACTAATCTCAACAAAAGAAATAAAATGAAACAGAATATATTTTTCTATGACGAGCCTTATGACCACGATATCCTAGTTCAGGGATAAGGAACCAATGGCACGCTTGCCATTGATGGCACGCGGCACAATATTTTGGGCACGCCACCGATCAAAATGATCAACCGCGATTGATTATTTAATCAAGGAATTTTCAGGGAGATTTTCTCAATTCAAAGAACTATCAGAAGAGCTCAAGTTTATTATGTACTCTGATGTGACATCATTTTATAAACTGAACTTGCCGCAATTCGATTGGTTGGAAATTGAAGAATTTGAAATGTAACTTATTGATTTCTATAGTCTAGTTCAATATGGATTCAAAAATTTATTGAAACAAGGAAAAAGTTAGAACTGATTGGAACAGAAAGAATAACAAGCAATATAATTAAAAATGTTATTAACGAAATTTTGGAAACATTAAATTCGATTCCAGATACGTTTAACTGTTTGGAGAAGCTGACTCATGCTATTTTAACCATATTTTCATAGACCTATGCCTACGAATCATTATTTTCAGGAATGAATAACATTAAAGACTCGCTTAGAAACCATGTAGCAGATGACTCCAATTCAGCATGTAATCTTCTATATAAGTAACATTTTACCGAATCCTAATATAATTTATTTGTCTTCTAATCTGCAGTAGCTGAAACCACATTAATGTTACTTTATATAATTTGAATTACGCTTAACTAAAACATTTTCTACTGTAAAATACAAAATGAATTTTTCTTTTGTAAATAAAGAGTTGTGTTGTTAGTATTTAGAGTTTTATTATTTTCCCAAAAATCACAAGTCAAAATTATTTGACGGCACGTCTATACCTCATTAAGCATTTCTTTAGAAAAAAAATGGCACGTTGATCCGAAAAGGTTCGCCACCCCTGTCCTAGTGGTTATGAGTCGCCAAAAGCCCTCGTGCAGCTGATCAGTGCGACGTTAATCTTCACTCACTCACCTAGTGGTTATAATCATGAGTTCGAGCCTTTGTGAGACAGAAGATCCTCAATGTAGAGATGCTGAAGCGCTTTAAATCTGTTGTTGTTACTTATGCCACCTGATAGACAGTAGCGTCAGATCAAGGCCTACGAAATTCATCATGGCTAAGGGCTAGAGTTTTACGTCTGTCGTTATCCTTAGCTTTGAGCACCATGCAGGTGATTGTATGACTTTGATCGGTTCCACCCCAATTTTGAGGAAGAACACCCTGGGGGTGATCAGGGGCCTCCCATCTCTCTTCCCCTTCCACCCTCTTCACGAGACGACTTGCGGCTCGATGGTAGTTTAGAGTACCCCATGCCACGAAGGTACTATACATTTAAAAACATCCATGCCCTCTCCGGGATTCGAACCCAGGTCCAAGGACATCGCAGTCAGCGTCACTAACCACTATGCCGGGTGGGCGGCTACGTTAAATTTGTCTTGGCTAACAGGCCTCCCATTGCCGAGGTGTGGTAGTTTGGAGAGGAGTGCCTGAGTTCGGATGTCTTTCAATGTTCAAAATGACGAGGTCCGTTGCCAGTAAATCTCCCGTTGCCTTATAGTATGATGTTACTAAACATTCGCTCACGAAATTTGTCACCTTTTGTATGTTGAACCAATTTTTTATGACTTATAGTTGAGTAGTAAACAATTTACTATAACTAAGAGGTTAAAGCAGTGCTCTCCGCAACCTTTTATCGCTGCGGACTGGTCAACGTTTGATAATTTTACCGCGGCCCGCTGAGGGTGGAACACGTTGATTGCTTATATTTTAGATTGTTTTGATTTAACAATTTTAACTTAGTTCCATTTAAATATGCCTTCAGAATAAAATATAGTTACACCAAAAATGAACAAAAGTGATTTAACGTTTAATATAAAGTGATTTCCAGGGAAAGTTACGCAAATCCGAGAGAAATACACCACTTTAAATAAAATGTCAATAGTTTAATGATCTTAAGGCGGCTCAGCACCATTTGATCCACGGACCGGTAGCGGTCCGCGTACCGGGGGTTGCGGATCACTGGGTTAAAGTATATTCTTGGGATATTCGGCTTTTTGTCACGTCATTTAATGATTTCATTCTGTTCTATCTGAATTCCAGGTATTACATCCCATATTCATTTTTCGAAAATAGTCTACATAAAAGCAAACTAGTTTTATATAAAATATTTTTTTTTCAGAAATAGAGTTGTAGAGAGAAGTAGAAGAGTATAAAGGTGTGAAATCGAATAATTGCTGACGCTGATTAAAATATTCTTTGCTTGTATTTATATTTAGTGGCTCATTAAATTTTAGAGTTGTAGCTTTTATTTGCCATCTCTTTTTTTTCTCTTATTTATAAATTCATTTATCTTCTGCGTTTCTACTTTATATAGGATTTGTTATATTTCTAAAGCTGAGATATTGCTATACGGTTTATTTAAACAAAAAGGAATTTTTTGCTTCTTACTGTTTATTATTTTACTCTTATGCGTTTGAAACGCAAGAGAATAAACACCACCAAATTCTACACAATATTTATCAAACATATTAATGATTTCAAAAAATATTTTTTTGAATTCCTACCAGTCCATTAATAAAACATTTCACTGATACGTAACTTAAGGACTTTTCAACCGTATCAGCAAAAAAAATATTTTGCTCTTAAGAGTCATTATTTATTACAAAAAGGTCATTTAATTTGTTGCAAATCTTTCAATTGATATTGGGAATGAAATGTTAAAGTAATGATTTTTTTCCATTCCCTTAAGATATAGTAATTCCAACATATATTATATTACCATAACACTTCACTAATATAACGACATACATAATTATAACATGTATTATTTTGAACACATGGAATAGTTTTACAAAACTTTAATTTATTTGGCCTTTTTGATTAAAAATTTAACGAGTATTTGCTAATGATTTGCAATACAGAAGTACAATTTAAACTGATTTCTTTGAATACATACAAAATTAACAAGACACGCAAAAAAAAAATTATAGATTCGAGTTTACATTTGTTTAATTTGGTGCTTGGTTGTACTATTTCGTTATTTTATTTCTAGATATGCGATATTCTTGTTTTAAGCAATTAAAAGAAATATCTCGTGAAAACGATTTGTAGAATATGATCGTTTGTTTAGTTTTTTTCAAGCAAAGCTGTATTCATGCTGTTATAATTATTTTGAATTATTTATTCGAGTGTAGCTATTCTTCGAATTGTGTATTCATCTGAATTTTTTTTCCAAAAATCAGCTGTTTAAAAATCTGATCAGGACACCAATGTATTTGTAATGTCTTTTACAGACAAAAAATAATTTAGTTGTACTTATTAGTGTGCAACATTTCAAAAATGAATCTGTCAATGGGAAACCTTATGGCATTCCTTAGAATTTTAGAATTTATTAGTTTTAGTTATATAAGTTTAAAGCACGCGATGAAGCATGAAAATCAGTTTTCATTTTGATTTCATTAAATTAGGGTTATCATTAAACCGATATGCGAAAAGCAGATAATTTTAAACTGTTCATTAAAATTATTTCTTTACATATAATTGAACATTCGCATAATGAAGAAACAATGTATTTATTAACAAACAAGTCTTAAGAATACTAAGATTTGACATTTTTATAAATAAAAAGGATTTATTTTGGCTGTAATTAGTTAGTTATAAATTTTAATTATTTGTAAATATTTTGAAATTATTTTGCGACGTGTAAATTAATCACCATTATGCAGCTAACTTCTCAAAGGTAATACATGCTAAGAATTCAAATTTATAATATTCTATTGAATGCGTTATGATCTTTATAAATTATGAAACTAAAATAAAAAAACAAACAAACTTTGAAACTTTAACAGAATATCATGTATTTCAAAGGAGTTTTTTGTTTAGTTTTTTAGCAAGTGAAATAAACAACAACAAAAAAAAAAAAAAAAAACCACTTTCAGCCGTGTAATTTAAGTATTAGGAAAGGAAATTCTTGTGAAGCATAAGAGAAAATGGTATTAAAAAATTCTTAGGAACTTCTTTAAGTACTCTTAACATACATTGGTTACGTTCTCATTATCATAAACACGTTAACAGATATGTTTATGACAATGAGTAATTTTTATCTAAGATTACCTGATTCTGTCTCATTTGCATTCTTATTTTATATTTTTAAATAATTCTATTAACTAAAAAAACAAATATAATATAGTATATACATATATATATATATTTTATAAAAATGAAATTCATTTATCAATGTATTAATAATCTAGGAATATAAAACTTTTTTTTTTAAAAAAAATAATTCACTTTAGACAAAAATGTTATTGCTACACTTTATTTTAAGAGTCAGAATTTGAAAGAGATTGCATAAATAATTATTTTTATGTGAACAATCCCATTAAGAAAACTGAAATAGTTTTATACACTCAGGAACATTGAATATAGCGACCCAAGAAGAAAGCATCGGATTGAAATGAAATTTAATACACATAATGACCCAGATGAGAGATTCACCTGATCACAAAAAAAACTATTAAACGAATACAGGGTGTGCAACGACACAAATACTGGGCAACTTCAATAGCGCGTTGGACCACCTCTAGCTGCAATACATGCCGCCACACGGTCCGACATTGAGTTGATTAGACACCTTATGTTGTCCTGAGGCAGATGGGCCCACAAATCTTGAACAGCCAACTCTAAATCATGTACAGAGTGACACGATGGCATCTGCCGTTTTAGCTGATCCCACACGTGCTCTACAGGGGACAAATCGGGGGAGCGGGCCATCCATGGAACAGTCTGAAAATGACGTAGGAAGTCTTAAGCAACTCTTGCTGCATGCGGACGAGCATTATCTTGCTGGAAAATTGCCCCTGGGAGACTATTTAGGAAAGGTTCTACATGGGGTCGAAGAATATCATCAACGTAACGTTGACCCGTTAAGGTTCCACACGTCACAATAAAAGTGGACCGGCTATCATAGGCTATAGCCCCCCAGACCATTATACCAGCTGTGCGGGTAGTGTGACGTAGAACAGTGTGGGAGGAATTGTACCGCTCTCCAGGAAGCCTCCACACCCACACATGGTTATCATCTGTCCCAAAAACAAACCGGTATTCATCACTAAACACAACCTTTTGCCAATCTGTGACATTCCACATTGATTTGGCTTGGCACCACTGTAGACGCAGTTGCCGATGTTCCGGTGTTAAATTGAGTACACGGAAAGGGCGCTTGTATTTAAGATTTTCTTCTGCAAGGTGTCTGGAAATTGTTGTGGAACAATTGCTACGCCCACGTTTGCTCGTATCGTTGAACGAGTCACTGTGGGGTCCACAAGTGCTTGCCGCACGATCCTTCGATCCTCTCTCCTCGTGGTCTTCCTGGTCCAGACCCGGTTTTCCGCGCGTGGGCACCTTCCCGTGTCCACTGCTCTCAACAATTTCTAACGGCACACTCCGAACGATCGACCTGGCCAGCAACACGGTGCGACCAGCCTGCAGTTTTCATCCCGATGATCAGGCTTCTCTTAAACTCGCTTAACTGTGAGAAATGTCTTCTAGCACGTTCACCTGGCATGTTTCGCTTACCAAAGTCTTCCTACAATCGGCGGGTAATCGTCACGTTTATGAATCTTTGAATTTGCGCTGGCTTATATAGCACCCTCTTCTTAATTGTAGTGCCACCTCGGCGTGTATGAGCATGCGTATTGGCACAAAACTTGGATCATTTGCATATCACATTACGCTGTACTTATTTGCAAAGTTTCGTGATTGTACTTAGCTTCCTTCTTGGGTCGCTATTTTTAATGTTCCTGAGTGTATATTATTTGTCGGAACTTAGTAAGTTTCGAATTATTTAATTTTTTCCATTTGTTTTTCTTTCTAGAAGCATGTATAGAATTCTGGAAGCTGTTTTTTTACAGAAGTATGTTTATAAAATGTTTTTTCAAAGTGGCCATTGAATCTAAAAACACAAAAATCGGAACGGCTGTTACTTAAATCATAAGATTTGATGATAAAAAATGTTTGAAATAAAGCACAAAATAAGATTTAGAATTCTAATAAAAATAAAATTTTGTCCCAACACACACGAAACACGGTTAAATTATTAATATGTTTCCCCGAATGTAGAATCTTAATAAAGAATTAAGCCCCACCTTGATTTTTCTGGATGTTAGCCATATACACCCTCGTCACGATAGTTAAATGGACTCTAGACAAGGTGTAGCCCACCGCGGTCTGCGGGCTACATGTGGCCCACCTTGAATAATACTACAGCTCGCGAGATTCATTACAGCTTTATAAAATACGATTATTTTGTGCAATATTTTTGTTTTTAGGGATTTTTTTATCAAATAAAACTCATAACTGTTTCTATTTTGTCTCGTTGCTTTTGCTACTGTGAATCTTCATTCTTTTTCGAAATTGAAATTTATCGATAATAAATCGCGCTCAAACTTAACAAACCTAAACCTTCTGTATCAATTAAGATGCACAAATGCACGCAAAAACCGAATGAAAGAGTTTAAAAAAAGCAAATATCTCTCTAATTAAATTAATTAAGGATTATTTTTTTTTGATCATTACATTATCGTTATTATATTATTTATGTCTGTATTTATGAAAAACAATGAAAACAATAATAATATATATCAATCTGTTTTAAATTTTCACTCCAAAAAATGTTTTAATGGGTCCAAATCTAATATAAAGATATATATTTTTATATGTGGCTCGCGGTATTATGTTTTTCCGAAGTGTCCAGTAAGGTCATTTGGGCAGGCCAACCCTTCTCTAGCCATTGCCGAGTAAACAGTCGAAATTCAACACAAGGAAACGATAGGAAACTTCGTCAGACCACGCTGGAATGAGAGTTTATCTCCAAACTCTTGGTATTGCAGTAAACAAACTATTCAAAGACACTTTGCTCACATGAATCAATGACTGCATTTAAACTAGAAGGGAGAGATAAATGAGAGCGGAAACTTAGATTGGAGATCATGATTTGGGTAAAGATTTCGTGTGTAATAAAACAACAGACATTTGTGAACGAGAAGGTGATATTTTAGGAAGTGCTTGTTCCAAGACAGCTCCAGTTATCGACATAGGAAGTCCTGTGGTCAGTATTAAGGGAAATAGAGATTCCTCAAAATAAGCATCAATGTTTCTTTTGAAACAAAAATCAATGTTTGACTGGGTTTTACGTTCGGAGAAGCACGGGGCTTAACATGAAGTTTATGAGGTTTTGAGATCTGTGTCCACATATAGAAACTTTAACTTTTTTCCTTTACTATATCGTCTTACAATTTTGTTGATTTTAATACTTTGAGCAAATGTAACTTGTTCTTCGCGGAGTAACTACTTTCAATTTAAATTCCTTTGTCCTTTTTTTTGAAATAAAATTCACATCATTTTTTTTAAATATGTAGGGTGTCCGAAAAGTATGACTACATTTTCAAAAAGGAATTTACAATAAACAAAGATTTTCTCTTGCGGTTTTTGATATTCCATAATGAATACATTAAATTATCTTTTTAATGAAACGCAAACTAGATGGTGCACCTCCCCTCCCTTTTCAACCCGCTCGTTTCCAAATGGCTCCAACGCAAGAACAAGCGCCAATTTTAGCGTGGTTTATCCAATTTAAATCTACGACACAGGTACTGAATAAATGTGGCACCACCACACTGGAGTTTGGAAGTGAGAGAAAGTTCCCCGGGTGATGGATAGAAAGAGTTAATTCTATAACATGACCATGCAGATTTCTAGACACGACACCTTTGGACTTCTTTTAGGGATACATTGAAAACATTGTTCACCAATCTTCAATTAATGACAATGGTGAAACGAAAAATCGAATTACTGTGGGCATTCATATTGCTGATCTTGTAATCAGTGGGTAAACGGAGAATATTAGGGTCCCCTATAATGTCAGGTTTAGGGCCCTATTACGGATCTTACAAAGGGTACGTGTTTTTTGTCAATCAGGCTTTGGGATCCCAAGAATCCCGGACCCCCAGTGATGAGGGCGTACATTACGCCACTGCTTGTAATGCTTCATAGAATGTTCCTTTGTCGGCTCTGGTGACTTAGAGGTAGTGTGCTCGCTTCGTAACCTCAAGGTTGCTAGTCTGGCTAGATCTTTTGGATGCGAAAATCGTAGGCATGCATGTCGCACAGTAGCGCACACAGGAATTTTTCAAGGGGGGAGGGGGTTCGAAGTCGAAAGTTCCCCATTCTTGTATTATGCTCCTTTGGATTTCGTCGATTTTCGGGAACAAAACACAGTAAAAAACTATTTATTGAATAAATAATTAGCATTAATTAACAAAATTAATCATTAATAACAAATATTTAATTAAATTTTTCGCACTATATACTTAGAATTATAATAAATCGGAAAAAAATCGAGGGCTTTGGTGTGTGTGTGGGGGGGTCTGGACCCCCAAGACCCTCCCCTTGTGTGTGCCACTGATGTCGTATGATTATGTGGCATGTAAAAGATCCTTTGAGTATCCCTTTGGTTCTGGTACTCTTGGTAAAATTAAAAATCACGGCATTATTCAGCATCCGATTAGAGCTTGAATTAAATTAATTCAAGCATTCATATTTGGTATCGAGATCCACCACAAGATGGTGTCACCACTGAAATGGATCTCACATTTGGGGAATTGTCGTGTCTGCAAAGGCTTAATTGCTAATTGTCTATTGGGGGGGGCGAAGGAACGTTGTTAGAAATCTCGTACAGCAAGGGTGCCAAACTCACAAAGCCTAACTTGGGCTAAATAAATAAGGTTTAACTTTAGGTAAGCCACACAAAAAGAAAAAAACAATATGCATAGAAATGTAGATTTATTTTAAACACATTACAAGAAAACATATGTAAAAGAGTCAGAAAAGTTTAATGTTTACGTCCTGATACGGAGAATTTTTAAAATTTTATTATATATATATAGAGTGTTTTTTTAGAGGTATAGAACTTTAAATTGCAATAAAACAACGATGTATTATTCGATTGACATAATTTTTTTTATTCGAAAGATAATCTTGTGGCCTTACATTTTAAATATGATCAAGCAAGGCGTAGATTCGTCGAATGGGCCCAAAACGAGATTGCCGTTGTTTCCGATTTTCATTAGCGAATTTTGTTTAGCGATGAAGCGCACTTCTGGTTGAATGGCTACGTCAACAAACAAAACTGCCGCATTTGGAGTGAAGCTAATCCACAAGTGTATGTCGAAACACCGTTACATGCAGAAAAACTGACTGTTTGGTGTGCTTTATGGGATGGTGGAATCATTGGTCCGTACTTCTTCAAAAACGATGAAGGCCACAACGTTACAGTCAATGGTGATCGGTATAGAGCCATGATTACTAACTTTTTCATTCCTGAATTGAACAATCATGATGTCCAGGAGCTGTGGTTCCAACAAGACGGCGCAACATGTCACAAAGCTCGTGCCACAATCGATTTATTGAAAGACACGTTTGGTGACCGCCTAATTTGGACCTCTGAATTGGCCTCCAAGATCTTGTGATTTAACACCGCTAGACTATTTTTTGTGGGGCTATGTAAAGTCATTGGTCTATGCGGATAAGCCACAAACGCTTGACCATTTGGAAGACAACATTCGCCGTGTTATTGCCGATATACGGCCACAAATGTTGGAAAAAGTCATCGAAAATTGGACGTCCAGATTGGACTACATCCGAGCCAGCCGTGGCAGTCCTATGCCAGAAATCATATTTAAAATGTAATGCCACAAGATTATCTTTCGAATAAAAAAAATTTATATCAATCGAATAATACATCGTTGTTTTATTGCAATTTAAAGTTCTATATCTCTAAAAAAACACTCTATATTTGTATACCAATATATTGGCCGGGCCACAAAATTTTTTGTTGTGGGTCGCATGTGGCCCGTGGGCAGCTATTTTGAGGCCCTCTGTCGTATAGACTCGATGTGGTGCGCACATTGAAATCGTGCAATAAAGCCTTGTAAGAAAACTTTAATATTTTCCTTATAGAACAAAAACAACAACAAAAAACCCTCCTTAAGTAAATATCTGTATTTCTTTTTTTAGTTAGTATTTGAAAGTGTAGTCTTACTTTTCGGGCACCCGGTATATTTAGTGTTTGTTATTTTAAATAAATTGAGAAGAATCAATTTTTACTGGAGAGTTTACCTGCATAAAGTGTGTACGTCTGGTTCTCTGAAGAGTTGGTAGCACTCTTCACACACCCTATCCAGCCTGGCAAATTTGGCTTTGTCATAAACGCCCATGCAACCAAGACCTGCAAAACTCCTCTTCATCTCTTGCTCGGAGGTCGCCACATGAACCACCAATATTACGCCAATCAAGAGAAGACAAAAGCCGGCAATCGAAGTCATTCTTCTAGATGTTGACAAATAAACTCCCTCGCTGAATATATATATATATATATATATGTTACTAGGAGTCATCACTCTAATTATATTTCCATAATCGTTTCTGTTCTTTACTCTGTTACGAAAATCTGCCCACATAATCCAAGACCTTTCTAAAGATGTTTTCAAACTTACAAATTAAAAATATTTTAAAATGGTTTTTGAACAATAGGGACAGGTTTAAAAGTGCAATTTTCTAAAAATTGCATTATTTTTTTCAAATTGCGTGTATTTTTTACTTTAAACTTATTGCATGTGCACCTGAAATTTTCTTATAAAGTCCTGAAAGGTAATTCTACATATCAAAATGAAATTTTAGTATTGTTAAAAAAATCTGGCTAAAGAGAAGATATTATAGTAAACAGATGGGTACATAAAATATTATACCATCGATCAATTTCACTCAATCAAAAAACATCGCCAAATTAAAAAACATCACCAAATGCTGTCATTGTATGTTTGATCAAGATTATTGTGTTTTTACATGCTTGGAAACAGTTTTACACTGTCGTCTACATATCGTGACATTTGGCGACTTCTTTTCATATGGCAAATTGGTTGTCGGTATAATAGGTAAGTACCAAAAATGATTACATTAAATTCACAATGATGCTCATTAAAAATTGTTCTAATAAAAAAAAATCGGGCGATATATTTCCAAAATCACACTTCACTATGTATGCCTATTTAATATACAGACAAAATTTTAAACCTCTGTGTCGCATAATTTTTGAGAAAAATATACATAAATTTAACTTAGCTACCTTAGGAGTACCATAATGACCATTGATATTTAATGATATGTAATCGTATTACATAACAAAATCTTAAATCAATTCACACCAATATATATATATATACTATCTAGATACATTCCTTGCGCATCGTAAACTCTTAGAAAATTCTACTTTTAAGTTTTCATTGTGTTTATTTAATCGTTTTCTGTGATATACGTGCATTAACTGTGCATAGACAGAATAATATTTTTTCGCAGTGCTTTTAAGCCATCGCAGTTTCAGGACATCAAAAATAATTTTCTCTTTATCAGAGATGGGGAAATAACTGAGAAAAAATGTACCTACAATAAATCTGAGATTCCTACCGGTGTGATGTGAAACTACAGAAACGTGCTTGATCTTATCTTTAAAACTCAAATTTCTGCACAAAGCATGATGCTCTTGCTGCTATTGGAAGGAAAATTGTGCTTGCTGTGAAACACTTTCAATACGTCGTTTTTGAAAGAACTCAGATTTCCCAATAAATTTCAGGGAAAAAATATAAGATGTGTCGCTAATATTAAAATGATGGTAGAAATGATTGGGATAAAGTGTGGAAAAACCAAAAAACTATTTTTTATATATATAACTCCAATATATAAATGTAAAAGACATCAAATATATAGTGCTCTGTCCAAAAATAAATAACAAGTATTTCTAGTAGCGTATCACGCTTCCACGCTACAGGTTCGGGATTCAAACCCTGGGCTGGGAAAGGTTGACTCAGCCTTTCATCCCTTTAGTGGCTCGATAAAATGAGTACCAAGCTTGTTTGGGAACTAAATAATGGGGATTTCGCGTCAGACTGACCACCTAACCGTAGCATCTGCTCATGCACCTCAGCGCTCAAGGTCACGAAGACTGAGATGAGCGCAGTAGACTTTGGACTTTTTGGGCTGTTACGCTACTGAGTTTAGTTTTAGATTCTATATTTAACTGATGAATGCATTTGCTCTGGATAATAAAAATTGACTGAAAAGATAATCTCCAAAATTTTTGCTTACAGTATTCTTTTTTTTCTTCTAGTACATTTGTTTTCAATTAAACATCTTTTCGTTCTGAATTGAAGCAGAAAAAATACAAACAATATTCTAAGTTTTATATAACAAAATAAAAGAACAATTTAAACACATTGGAAATCTGTCTCTCGCGGGCCTCCTTGCGAAGTGGTTCACTTTAGAACCGTTCGCATTAGACTACGGTTGAGTTGCGTGCTTCATGCCCCCCGCTAAAACAATAAAAAAACATATTTGGATCCTTTTTTATATCGGTGAGCAAAGTTTTTCTTACACGACGATCTACAGGAGTAAATTTAGGTACAAGTTGGCTGACTTTAACCTGAAGGCTGTGATGTGAATTTGGTGGCCGCGGTAGCCGAGTGGTATAGGTATCGTGGCTTGCCTTGTCACGAGTTCGAGTCCAGTACCACAAAAGACCCGCCGTGTAGGGCAGCGATGCATGTTAAATCTGTCGAGAGCTGAAACGTCCTCCCGTTGGTGTGGTGTGGTAGTTAGGAGAGGGGGGGTGCCAGCTCAGGTGTCGTCCACGTCACTTGATCATGGTTCAAAATTACGTAGTCCGTCGCCAAAAGCCCTCGTGTAGCTGAACAGTGCGACGCTAATATTCAATCAATCAATCAACCGTGATGTGAATTTCATCCAGCACTTTTAATTTCAAAAACATTGCAGAGCAGTGTGATATAGGACTCATTTGTGTCTCGTTACACTAATTCCAAAAATAAATGTGCTTGCAGCTACAGATTATATGTAATTAGCGCAATAAAAAAATTGATTAAAACTACCACTATTTTATTTAGCTTATATTTATTGATTTTTATGTGGTGCAATTGATTCTGAGATTCAAAGACCTAGTAAATGCTAGAACCACTTTTCTGCTTATGCACACTAGGAACGTGCCTAGGGTGCAATAAGTTTGGGGGCGAAAAAAAAGAGAGAAAAGATTAAAATTACCGCGAATGTACCGCCGCCCAGCGAGTCATGAGAGAAGCATTTCTGCCCTTATGAGAGTAAAGACTGAAATGAGATCTACTATGGAAAATGAATAACTTAACAGTTTCATGTTGCTTTGCTCTTAAAAGGATATTACAAAGTTGTCATAAATGATTTTGCAATAATCAAAGCTCGAAGAAAATCTTTGTTTGTACTAGTACAATGACAGCGACTCAACCAAGAATAAGGATGTCTAAAAGTAAAAGATACGATGAAAAAGACGACAATTAACAAGTTAAAAACAGTTCATACAATAATGTACACTGTATGCTGTAATTGCAAATGTTAATTTACTGTACTGATTTACAAAAAAAAAAAAAAAAAAAAATTGAGGGTTTTCCCTTATGACCTAAGGTAAGAAATGAACCAGAGTGGCTAAACCATCCCTCCACTCTTTCCTTATGGTTGTCGATTGCCAGTCCAGGACATGGATGGTCCATAGGTGTTGGATAAGGGAAAACCTCTCCAAAGAGCAAAAACAAAGAAACGGAAAAAAGTAAGAGAGTTAAGGGGGAATCCCTCCCAAACAAAAACTGGCAAGGTAAGAACTGAAGGAGGGGGGTTCTGGAAATAGTGTGTGAAAGGAGAGTAACAATTTAAAGTGCCTGGGGCAAGGCCCTGATGAATGCAATCATTTTAAAAAGGTGCAACCATCGGGCATTCTCCGCTTACACAATGCGAATCTCGAGCCAAAACAATCGCCTGGCCCTGCTTTAGAATGAAAATAAAATCTTCCTTTGGCGTGCTCCGTGTTTCGTATTGATTGAGTGATTGAGTATTGGGGTCCTTGGCACAAGAGCCATTTTTGGCTAAATTGCACCAAACATTCGTTAATATATTAAAAGTAAAACTGATACAATTTCTTTTAAGAAAATCTTAAAATATGTACAAATGTACAACTTCAATATATTTAAAAAACAGAGATTGGAGAGGGGGATTGCCCCACCAAGTTTGATAATTAGCGAGAAAAAGTTATTTTTTATGTCTCGTTGGAGTTAAAAGTAACTGTCAAATTTGAACAAAGTTCATTGTGTAACATAGGTCTTTGGTCTGGATGGGAAAAGAAGAAAAGGAGGAAACGAGATGACAAAAGAAGAGGGTCGAAAATAGAGAAGGATCACTAGGGTACCCCGGGTTCGTGACACCCGTGTTTACCAAAGACAGTAAACTCCTTGGGAAAAGGAAGAGATCACTAGGGCACCTCGGGATTGTGATCCGTGTTTCGTACGAAAGTATACAATTTCAATTAGTGTTTCTATCACATCTTGCATTTTCAATTTGATTTTGTGTACTTTATATGAACATTCTTAATTTTTTGAAAAAAATATCGAATGCATTATTATTTCTATATAACACTAATTCCTTTACATTACAGAATCAAAATCAAAAGGACTCAAAATCAGAATTTTTTCCTTTTCGTTATAGAGTTATCCTTTTTTTACACTCATAATATTTAAAGCAAAATCTCTAATATTAATATCTGTTCAAAACCATAATTGAGTTGTTATACTTACAATCGAGAATATTGCTTGGAAGCTAGTTCCAGGAAATCGTTGCTTCTGAATACTAGAACATCACAGAGTTCGTCTTATATATGTATTTTCAAGGATGTTCTTTCTACAGTTCCCCAACACGTATACTGAAAGGGCGGGAAGGGGGTGTTAAGTTCAAAATGTGTTTGGATATGGTCTGCCGAGACAAACTATTCCAGAATGTGACAAACAACTTAGTTATGCGCAGAAATAAGAGAAAGTAGTAAACTTTACACCTTCCTAAACTATAATCACATAATACGACAGATAACACTGACCGGAAACTAATAGATGAATCTTTATTGCTCTTAATTTCCCTTGAGGTAAGAAAGATTCTGAAACACATTTCTCGATTAACTGTGACTTTCACTGAAGTAGAAATGTTCTGACAGAAGAATGAATATTGATGAACGCGTCAGAGAATTTAGATTCTTTTTGAAGGAATCATGGAAACTTTTCCGTTATTCATAAATACAAGCACTGGTAAGTAATTAATTCTAATACTTGAAAAAAAAATACTAATTTCGAAATGCTTAAACATTCTTCTCCCGTAACTGAAATCTGATGTTCCATAAAAAGGAGAATTTTATTGTCATGACTCTCTCATGTGAGTAATTATAAAAAATTTATAATTAAGCGTAAGAATGAAAATTTTTATTTTTCGAAATCTGGCAAGGTAAATGTCAAATATTGGAAAATGTGGTTATAATAAAACTTATCTTTTGATCTGTGAAAATATATGTATATTTGTTTTTACTTCCGTTCAAAAAATATTTTGAGATAAAATAACTATTTTCTAGATTAGTCTATGGCGTATTCACTTCCTCATACAACTAATAAAAAAATGCACGAATAATAGAGTAGAATAACTATTTTAATGAATGTATATCTGCGTCTTCCAACTTGAAAAGGTTTTTTTTTCTCGGTATCAACGTAGGATCCAAATTTTTCAATCTTTCATTTAATTAATTAAAATAACAAATACCAAAATATAAATTTAAAATGTAAAGCGCGTCGAATTTTAAAAAATCAATAAATACTGTAAAGATGTTTTTGGTTTAACTTGATATTAATTTATGTTATTTAACACACATTCACAATTTTTTTTGCGATTATGAAATCTAAAAATCCGAAATGAAAATTATAAATCAATTTTCAATGCAATTTTCTCTATGCAAGCAATTAAACCTCTCCAACAATGACATTCAATATTTTACAAAACAGCTGTAAAATTTATCGTTAGGGTTATCTTTCATATTTCTTAGCAATTCTCCCCCGTATAAGTCTATAATTCTAAAGATTTTTTTATTTCTAATGGGCTGCGGATTGGTGATTAACAATTGCAGACTTAGCATATCCCCGGAAGCTGGTATCTCTTTTTACTGCGGCACCATATAGGTGGATACCAATCGCCACAGGTAATTTTGACCCTCAGTTTCCTCCCTAGAGGGAGGCATCTGAGCTCTGATGAAGCGAACATGAACTAGGATTAAATTTTGCCGAGAGCATCCAAGCCTTCAGACACTCTAGGGTTCATTTACATGCCGTATAATCATACGACATGGTCGCTGTTGATTTTCTGTATCATGAAAATCCACCGACTTGGGCCGGTCGAACCTGCAACCTTGGGTGCAGAAGGCCAGCGACAAACCAGCCCCCAGCCGGCTATATAATTCTAAAGATGTTTGTCGAATAAGGTCCACATTACAAATTTATCAACTTCCATCCACTTAATTTGAAGAGCAGTGCTGAGTGCCACTCAGAATTGTACCGCGTGCCACGTGCCATAGGTCGCCGACCACTGTGATATAAATATGTGAAACAATGCTATACATTTGTATATGTTATTAAGGCGTACTCGTGGTGTAGATCTATTACAGGGAGGGCCAAGATTACAGAGGCCCGGGGCCATTCTGTAAGTCAGTGGTTCTTAAATTGTGGTCCGTGGACCCCCGGGGGTACTCGGTATTTTTGTAGGGGGTCCACAAAAATCTCACATTTGATGTTAAGCTATCCCTCTTGTATAGATTCTGTAAGGCTTCGGTGGAAAATTGAAATATGTGCCTTTCTCGACTAGATCGTGGCCGCGGTAGCCGAGTGGTATAGGTATCAGACCGTGGCTTACCTTGTCACGAGTTCGAGCCCAGTACCACTAAAGACCCGCCATGTAGGGCAGCGATGCACGTTAAATCTGCCGAGAGCTGAAACGTCCTCCCGTTGGTGTGGTGTGGTAGTTAGGAGAGGAGGGTGCCAGCTCAGGTGTCGTCCACGTCACTTGACCATGGTTCAAAATTACGTGGTCCGTCACCAAAAGTCCTCGTGTAGCTGAACAGTGTGACGTTAATATTCAATCAATCAATCATTCTCGACTAGATCTCTAAACTAATCCAAATGGAAAAACTTTACTAGAGCATATGTTTCGATCAAGAATATTAATTCAATTATTTATTGTTTGTATAACTGCACTGTAATTCCTACAAGGTAATAAGTCTGTATAAGTAACAAAGCCAGTTTTTGGATTATTGAGGAACTTTTTTAAACCCGCGGACCGGTCAACGTTTGATAATCTTACCGTGACCCGCTAGGGGGGGGAGGGAGGACATTAATTGCCGGATTACTCATTAGGCCGAGTAGGCAATTGACCCCACAATTGCAATAGCCATAGGCAATTGCACTAGTTTTAGGAGCAGCCTGTTGTGCAATAAAATTATTAGGTTACAGGGCCACGAGAATTCGACTGTCTAGGGTTCTCTATGTCATTTAATCCAACACTGGGGAAATTTTTTGTTTATATTTTAAATTGTTTTGATTAAATAATTTTAATTTAATTATATTTAAATATGGTTTCAGAATAAAATACAGCTACACCAAAAATTAATATAAAGTGATTTAACATGGGATTTAAAGTGTTTTTCATGGAAAGTCGCAGAAAACCGAGAGAAAGACATCACACTAAATGATTTTAAAATAATTTAATATTCCTCGGGTGGCCCGGTACTATTTGATCCATGAACCGGTACCAGTTCATGACCCGAGGGTTGGGGACCACTGCGTTAAATCTCTTAAACATGTCTTGGGAGTCTGGGAAGGGTGTACAAAATCTTCGGGGTCCGCGATGTCAGGCTGGTACATAAGGGGGTCGGGGTTATCTAAAGTGCGCTGCAGTAAGTGATACCTGAATGGAGCGCTCGAGAGAGGTCACATATAATCCAGCGGCCATTTCATGTTAATGGTCATATTGTGTTTGTCAGTTTTGCGTTGTCAGATGTTAATAGTGGTTGTGAATAGGGCTCTGCATAATGCCGTTTTCAATTGAAGGAAGAGTGTTTATTCTTAAAACTTATTTTAAATATAAATCGTTTGTAACAATAAACGAAAGATTTTCGATGAAATATCCACAAACGTCTGCTCCTTCAAAAAGTGTTAAGCAGAAAATGTTTACTAAATGCAGAGTTACAGATTCAGTCGCTAATGTCAAACGTGACAGTGTAAAAGACGGTTGGTTCATCGGAAAATATTCAACGTGTTCAAGAGACTATGCTGAGAAGTCCACGGAAATCAACTAGATATCTATCCTCCCAACTTAACACATCAAGGGAACGTCACGAAAGAACATGTTGTACAGAAGGTCGTTCGCACTTTATGGAAACAATTTTGATAGTTACAGTAGAACGTCGTTTATCCGAATCAATTGAGACCAGACACCATTCGGGTAACCGAAAACTGAATGCGATCTATGCAGTATATTAAACCGGACACTATACGAATATTGAAAATCATCACATGCGGGAAACGTGCTTAAACAAAAAGTAAAATAGGTGCAAAGTAACGCAATTTTACCTTTACTGTGCAAAATATCACTTATTTTTCGTTGTACCATTGTACACCTTCGTTCTTTCGCTGCAAGGTCTCTGATTCTCATGAGCATCAGTAGTTTAGTAGGACTGCACTTTGATTATTGTTCATACCACTCCATAGCTGTCTCTAACGCAGATGTGTCAGCATTTCATGAACCCTTGCTATCTTCATTGTGTTGTTGTCCTCGTCTTCATCCGTTTCATCGCCGGCAACGTCGGATTCTTCTTGCACGGAAGTCACAATCTCGTCATCATTTAGCATTTGAAATCCACAGTCTTCTGCATCGCATGCCATTCAGGTTTCTACATCTTCATCGCATTCTTAAAATCCTGGAATCGATTGGATATAATCTGGCGATAATCTGCTCCCTGTGATACACCCCCTGACTTGGAAACAAACTGACCTAATATTCCGCGCAGATGTTTAGCGAATCACACAACTGTAATTCCCCAAACATCCCTAACCTTGGGTTTCCCCGTCACTTTTGTGTGGCCTCAAGCGAAACAACTGTTGAGCATTGCGCTGTTCGAAAACGTATTCATATACAGTATATGTAGCTGACAAAAAAAAAAAAAAAAAAAAAAAAACTGGTCCGGATATTTGACACTCTGGATAATAAACGTTCGGATAAACGACGTTCTACTGTAGTATTTATATATAAATGCCGTATTTTTTCAGGAGATTTGTTTGTATTTGATAGCCAGTATTCTTGACAATAGCTCTAGCTCTAATTTTCCATGAAAGTAAACTTTTCTTACTACTGTCATGCCAATTTTACTCCAGTCCTCTTGAACCATTTTTAAAAGTCCGCTTAGTGTTCTTGGATGCCGTTTTCATAAGGCTCATTTTAATAAACCGAGAAATCACAAAAGTCCATTGGAGAAGCGCCATGTGATTTTATAGGTGTTTTATCAAAGGGGATACACTTTATTCCTGTTTCTGATTCTTTCTTTGCTAAATAAGGCTGCTGACTTAGACGTTGAATATACTATTTGTCCGTATGAAGCTCAACATAATCAATGTCCATTCTATATAAGGCTGAAATTTCTTTAAAAATTGGTTCTAACATATTCCACTAATAGTATATATAAATTAGTTTTGGCTTTACTTGAGACTTTTTTGATTTTTAATTTGCCGTTGTAGCAAAAACCTGCAACTATTATGAATCCCTTCAAAAATTTTCTGTAGATTGACAAAGCCATTTCGTACGGTCATTTTCGTCAGTTGAACAATAGAAAATTGATATTCTTTTATTAAAGTTATTTAAATGTACCCAATCCTCATCGAGTGTTACCACACATTTCAAATTTTTAGCACAGCTGGGTATTTTCCTGTAGTTTTCTACGATTTGTTTTTCTTTCAGCGATGTATTTTGGCAAAAGCAGATCAGCTTTAGGATTAAACAACTTTTTAAACTTGAAATCTTTATGAATGATTTTACTTTAAGGACCAAAAGAGCTTCCTAGTTTCGATGCATTAAATCTTTGAGTTGGCGGATTTTCTTATAGGATCAGAGACTTCACTTTCTTGATAGTTGGCTGCGTTCGAACAATCTTATCATGAGATTGCATCGTCATGTTTTTATTTTTATTTTCAGCTATACGTTTTTACTTTACTTTCAGATTTAATATATATCCCCCTACCCTCCTTTTTTTAGTGAAATAACCGAGATTTTTACACCACATTATAACTTGTTAATACAAATATTTCTGCTTGGAAAACGCAGTTATATAACCTTCGAACCATTTATCAATTTTAGGAGCTATTTTCAAAATGAATATTCAATCTTACCTTCAGCCGTTATGCGTCCCATATTATCATATGGGTGCCCAGTGTGGGGATACGCCGCTAAAACTAACATTAATATCTTAGAAACTCTTCAAAATTCAACAATCCGAATGATCGTTAAAGCCTCAAGGTACATGAGAAATGACGACATTCGGAAAGCTATTAAAATCAACAGTTTTAAATCCTATATCCAGAAAATAGCTAAAAAGTTCTTTAACTCTCTGCAATTCACTAATAATAGCAATATGTTAAACTTAAATACCTATAATCCTCATGATTCAACTAAAAGACCGAGAAGAATCCTTCTCGACTCTTACAATCCACCATAAATTTTTTAATCTGTGCAATTTTTTATTGCACAAATATTGCAAAATTTTTATTCATTTATTTATTTTTTATTTAACTTCTTAATTTTTGTCGTATCCCCACCATCTGGGCTTGCCCCTCCCCCTTAGTCTTAATTTTCTCTTTGAGAGACTTGAGCAGCCTATGAGAGTCGATTTCATCACCCGCCATGCACCAATAAGAGAGCTCCCTTTCAGCTCTCCGCCATGAACTCAGAAATCCGCACAACCCAGGAAATAACTAACAATTGGCTCGACCAATCAGCTGCTTCCTACATGCTAGCAGGATACAACCCACAATCCTTCCACATATATTTTTCGGATATGGGATGGAGGCTCGCTTCGCGAGCCATATGCCCAGAATTGTCACCGTAGTCACCGTAGTTCAAATCAAAATAAAGTATTAGCAGACGATTATTTTGAAGTTGCCAAAATACAAACAAGAAAAAAAAATTCAAAATCGTTTCCTTAAAGTGTGAACGTCCTTCCGTAGCAGTTACAAATGCGAGCATACAAAGTGAGGGGGATGCAAACATGAAAACCTGCGGACAATGAAGTCTTAGCAAACATCTTGAGACTTAATAATTTGTGTATCGAAGTTCATGATGAACACTTTCAACACCCCCTGTGAACTATTGAATGTTCAGTATGCTGTTATTCATAACAGTCTGTATTCATTACTTTTAAATAAAATTTAAAATATTTTAGTACAGGGAAATACGCTTAATGCGAAAACGCTTAAGACGAAAAATCCGTTAACACGAAATAATACAACGGTCTCGACAAACTAATATGTATTTTCAGGCATTCTTTTTTTCTTATCAGGAAACGAAAATCGCTTAACACAAATAGATGTTCCTTCTGGGAATAAACAAAATAAGGGAAACACCAGCCTCGCAAGTTTATAATTGGAAGAATTCATTGTAGTAGGTGATGATACTGTGAGTATAAACCCAATTATGACAAAGAAAGACATTTTGGAGTTTGTTCAAAGCTAAAAAATATCATTGATGCAGATTCCGACGATGAAAATGAGATGAATAATGCAGCTCCTCTGATCCCACGTCATCCGAAAGGAAGAACATCTTGAAAAGTATGCGAAGTGATTTAGACGCCCATTCCAACAAATGAATAACAAAATGGATGACATCGAACAATGTGTTGACAATTTGATGCTAAAAAAGACAATGCAAAGAAAAATATCACATCACATTATTTTCCAAAAACTCAATAAATATTTCATTTTCAAGACCTTGAAGATTTTGTGATAAATTTCACTATGAATGTTTTTGTGTTTCATTGAATGTTATCAAATACTTGCTAATATACATATCTATGTGAATAAAATGCACTCTCTAATAAACTTAATTTTGTTGAATATATGATTTTTCATGCAATATCCTTTAACACGAAATTCTTTTAACACGAAAAAATATTTCAGTCCCCTTAGTTTTGTGGTAAACGATTTTCACTGCAATCTATTTTTTCGTATTCATACGGAGCCTTTTTTTTTTTTTTATCTTGGCCACCCTGTACTATCATGTCTCTTCAATGCTTTCTTCATGGTATTGTATATGAATCAAATGGATTGCATTTTATTCTAATTTCTACTTTTTTATTCTTTCAAACCGGAAATACACTTTTATCACTAAAACAGCCATTGTCCGCCTAATATGGCCGTGGTATCTATGGTCATGAACCAGTGGATGGCTGTTATTGCACCACTGAAGAGCAGCCATGTAAAGAGGGCTGATACACGTTCAATCTGTAGAGCTCAAAGTCCTGTCGTTGACGCGGTGTGGTTGTTTGGGGAGAGTGGTGCCAGCTAAGATGTCATCCTCGTCACTTGAAAATTCGTTCCTCACCGAGGCTCATAAATATGAGGCCCGTCCTCTTGCTGCTTTATAGTGCGCCTCTATTTTCAAGTAGGGATTGTAGGTGGCGCTACTAGCGCATTTCATTTGAAGTGATATTTGGCAATGGGTTAAATTCAAGTGATGTCATTGTCTCATGACAAATGCACAGTAACGTATGCAGTCCTCTCTTGTGTGTGTATTCATCATTTGCTTTTTTAAAAATTTTTCCTTCCGTCACGGATGTGAATCTTTGTTTGGCATTCATTTTTAATATTTTTAACACCGTTTTATAAGCTTCACTTGTATGTAACGGAATCTCTAAACTCAATTTTTACCCACTTTAAAAGGTCAGATTAATTCGAAATTTGGCTCGCTTGTCCAGGACCGATGACAATACAATCTAGATATATATTATAAATGTGAAAGTTTGTGAGGATGTTTGGCCGTCTTTCACGCAAAAACAACTGAATGGATTTTAATGAAACTTTACAGTAATATAGCTTATACATCAGAATAACACATAGGCTATAATTTATAGCATAGGCTATAATTTATAAAAATATTGTGTGAAATGTCCAAAAAATAAAACGATATTTTTCAAGTAAGTAGGAAAAAATTCTGCCATCTGCAAGAAATTAGGGCGTGCGCTGCAAAAAACGTCAGTGACTGCATATATCTATCTTTTGTTTGTGAAGAAACCCTTTTTGTTTAGGCTACGCAAGGAGCTCGCTTCTAATTAATTTCTGTGCTCAGCATAATCCCTAATTTTTTTTATTTCAGAATAAAACTAAGTTTTGAAGGGAGAGATTGTTGTAAATCTCTCTTTATTTGAATGTTTTATTTATGATTTTATTATGCACATTTGGTAGTAAGAAATTGATCTTTTTTCAAAATAAATGCTTTTATCGGTTCTGGTACTTAACGTAAATGAACTTTCTCTTTGACACTGCATGATTTGGACAAATTTTCAAAATTTGTTTGTGGTTAGTAGTTAATTATAACGCTATAATCTTAATTGAATAGGCGGATATTGCATTTTTAAGTAAAAAATAATTAACTACTGTACTGTATTTTTTGGAGTGAGTGAATATTAATGGCTCACTGTTCAGGGTTTTTGGCAACGGACCACGTAATTTTGAACCATGGTCAAGTGACGTGGACGACACCTGAGCTGGTGCACTTCCTTCTCCTAACTACCACACTACACCAACTTAGAGAAGGAATATTCTACCAATACTTAGCAAGAATATTCTTTGAAATCCCAAGAATATCATTTGAAATCCACTCTTACACGATATATGGCAGGACGGGTTCTATGATGAGTATTTTAGCGATGAAGGCGAATAGTTTTGTAGCAATATTGCGTTTTCAGCTGACGTTGTTTTCAGCGGATTGCAAAGATTATTATTTTTGTCCCGAAAAAATAGTTTGTCAAAATTTTAGTGTCTTATGTTTTTATATGTTAATGAAGAACTTTGAAAACGATTTGACTATTTATTTTAAGTGAACGGTGTATATAATTAATTTTACAGTGGAATATCTTTAATTAATTTATTAGCTCTAACGGATTAGATTTCCCAAAATGGAGTATTTCGTTTATGTATATCCCTTAATTTTCCATGTAGTGATCCAAAAAAAATATTGTATGAAAAAACTGCAGTAAATCACAATTGCGGTGGATAAAGTATTAATGTGCATTTCTCCCCTACACGGCGGGTCTTACAAAGCTCTATTAAAGCTCGAGCTATGAAAGTAGCTTGACATTTGCCAACTTTACTCTATAGTTAACATTTCGCTATGTTTTTCATTGAATCGTCATTATAATTTAAGAAACACGGCGTTGCTTGCGAATATTACAATTTTAACATAAAATAAATGCAACAGAAAGTAATATTAATGTATTACACTTTCAGATATAAATTATTTACACTATTTTAAGCATTCATTACACAAAACCTTGAACAATGTGTTACTTTTGCTGAGCAGAGATCAGCTTAGGGAGGTATTTTCAAAAACCGATCCTCAAGAGTGTTACGGGGAGTTATAAATAAAAAAATCCTTTTTATCAGCTATTAGATCTACATACTTAAAATTTAACAAGGTGTTTTTTTTTTCTTTCTTTCTTTTTCTTTTTTTCTTTTTTGTTTAGCTGAGATATGCAAAAAGCTGCAATTCACGTAAAATTAACTCATTAAAAACTTCTTTATCCTTCAATCTGTGTTGTTTAATTTTTCAGTTCACCTGTGCGAAGAATGGGTATACCAGCTAGTAATATAGTAATATAATATATAATCAGAATCATCAGGACCAACGATTTCCCATTTTTAGATCCCATCCCGCATCTGGCGACTAATTGCAGATTCCCTTTCCAGGTTTAGCAACTAATCCCAGATTTGGCGATTAAAAGATTAAGTTAAAATTCAGCTCGTTTATCCATAAAGGGGTGTTTTTTAGTTTTTTTAAACTGATTTATTACGTGCCATTGTGCGTGAAAGCTTTTGTTTAATATTTAATTTTAACTTTACTTGTATTATAATTTCCTTTTGTCTGCAGGTTTTTCCTTGTTATTTAATATTTATATTCATTTAATTACTTTGGCACCCTATATGAAAATATTTCATTTCATATTCATCTTCGGAATTTCGAAGCTCTTACATTTCTTTAAGTATATTCTAGCTGTTACAATGCAAAATTTTTGCTGCTTATTTATTTTTTTAAATCGTCTAATTATTTTTTCTACTTTACTTATAAGTTTTCGTTTGACATTTAATCTTTAAATTTATTTTGATTATGCCTTCCACTGCAAATCAAAATTTCGGATTAATTAATTTATTTTTTTGAGTAAATCAATTATATTTTAGTGCTAATCATCAAATTTCTTTAATTATTCCTTTTAATCTCATATTAAAAACATTAATCTTTATATTTCGCATTAATTATTGCATCTTATATTGATTAACATGTATTATATAGATTAATAGATAATATAACTATATTATATATTATATAGATTAACACTAAATTTTTGGAGAGGAATCCAACATGTTTCTCCGCTCTAGGTAAGGCATTTTGTCAAATGCTAAAAATATTTTTAAAGTTTTAAATTCGATTTAATTTCTATAACATTAACACCCCTCTAAAATTGTATAACAGGGGAGTACCAATGATTGTATTTTATCAGTTAACTGTGGTTGACGAATATACTATTACTACTACTACCCTCGTTATGGGGCCGCGGCAGCCGAGTGGTATAGGTATCGGATCGTGGCTTGCCTTGTCACGAGTTCGAGCCTAGTACCACTAAAAACCCGCCATATAGGGCAGCGATGCACGTTAAATCTGTCGAGAGCTGAAACATCCTCCCGTTGGTGTGGTGTGACAGTTAGGAGAGGGGGTGCCAGTTCAGGTGTCGTCCACGTCACTTGACCATGGTTCAAAATGACGTGGTCCATCGCCAAAAGCCCTCGTGAATCTGAACAGTGCGTCGTTAATATTCAATCAATTAATCAAACGCTCGTTATGGAGAAGTTGCAGGAATTTGTGTATTGAGACGAGTCTACTCTTCATGCGTAAAATGTAATGACCATTGGCTATTTAAAGTGTAGTTTTTGAGAAAAACTAAAATTATTCTCAAATTACAAGATGTTTAGAATATTTAGAAGCCAGGCCGGAGGAAAACAAATAAATAAAAAAAATATGTACTGGATGTAACAGCGTACAAGTTCGCAAGATTAATATATTTATTTGCGATAACAATGTTTTTTAGCTGTCTCCCTAAAAAGGGCAAAGGCAAAAAGCCGAAAAGTTGATATATGATAGGTTTCCTTCATGTAGATGAGCCATGGAACAAATGCGTGGCGCCGATCAGGCGCTGAGCCCATTAATAGCTGCTCGCCCAAAGTTACCTAGATATCTAGGGGTGTAAATGCCAATTGTTTGATTTTAGAGTTAATACTTTTATGAGGGATATGGAGCGACAAAGGCTATTATCCCAATGTTGGATGTTAGAACCATGTTCTGACATTAGAGTAAGGGCCTAATGCCTTGCTGCTTTAAAAAAACAGTTTGTTTAATCACTACACCCGGGATAGCTCAATAACACACACCTCACACATGGACTGTAAAACACTCTCTATTTTTATTCACCTAAACACATAGTAACTGGAGATACACAGACAGCGCCGTCTGGCGCACGGTTTTTGCGACAAGCATGAACATTCTCCCCCGCGTTGACATGTAATACATTCAACAATAACACAAATTACAATAAAACATTAAACGATAAAATACTATAGGATTACGTAAAACAAATTAAGGTACATATAAAAATTCTAATACACAATATTCAGAGACAAAATTCAAACTGGCATAGGTAAAAGACAAACTCTTGAAATGGCTCTTTTATATTCTCCAAATTGTGTTTTTACTTTTACAACCCTTATTAGTGCATCACTGCCACTATAAATCTCAGTGATTCTCCCTAAAGGCCATTTAAAGGTTGACATATTGTCTTCAATGAGAACTACCAAATCACCCACGTTAATATTTTGTTTTTTAAATTGCCATTTATTGCGTTGTTGTAATTCACTAAGATAACATCTGTGCCACTTATTCCAAATTAGTTGTACTAATCTGGTTATCCGTTGCCATTTTTTAAGGGCATTCTCTTTTAATTCAATTAAATTGGGCTCGACTACTGAAGTCATAGACCTCCCTATCAAAAAGTGGGCTGGAGTTAAAGCGTTCAAGTCATCCGAATTGCTCGATAAAGGGCACACACAGTGGCCTGGAATTTAAAATTCCCTCTATTTGGATACAAACAGTTAAAAATTCTTCATAGGTTAAATTTGAGCCACTGACAACTCTCTTAAGATGGTACTTTATTGACTTAACCGAAGCTTCCCAAAGACCACCAAAGGATGGCGCTATAGGTGGTATAAACTTCCATTCTATACCCTCAGCAGATAAGAAACCTGCTAAATTATCATCTGAATCCTCAATAAGTTTTAGAAATCTCTTGAGCTCTTTATTGGCATCTACAAATGTTTTCCCATTATCGGAATACAATTTAGCACATTTACCTCTGCGACTAAAAAATCTTTTTAATGTAGCAATAAAAGCATCAGATGTAAGATCTGACACAATTTCTATGTGAATCGCTTTAGGCACAAAACATACAAATACACAAATATAAATTTTATGCAAAATTCCTTTTCTTTGATTTTTTTACCTGATCATGAATGGGCCACAAAAATCCACACCAGAACAGTTGAACGGGTAATCTGGGACTACTCTATCACGGGGTAGATTACCCATTAGCTGAGAGAGGTAACAAGGGGTCGGCTTTTAAAACAGACAAGGCACTCATGCACTACTTTTCTGCATAATGAACGACCATTTAATGGCCAGAACTTTTCCCTTACATAGTGTAGAAGAGAAGAAGCACCAGTATGCAGATTCTGTCTATGGAAATGGACAATTATTTGAACAGTTGAATTATGATTTCCTGGTAAAATTGCAGGATGTTTATTAACATAAGGTAAATCTGAATTACTCAGCCGGCCTCCAACTCTCAATAATCCATCGCTGTCTATAAAGGGGTTTAAATTTCTAAGTTTACTATTAGGTGAGACAACTCCTTTACTTTATAAGCTCTTAATTTCAGCCAAAAAAACCTGTTCTTGGACCATTCTGATCAGTTTAGTTTCTGCTTGGTCTATATCTGTAGCAGAAAGGGGACCACTCAATGTTAGTTTACGTTTGTTTACATTATTACTAAATCTTAACACATAACTAAATATACGAACAATTTTCATATAACTATTACTTTTACGTAACAAAGTAGATAAAATAGAAGATACACAATTAGTTGAAACACAAACACTAGATGTAATTATATCAGAACTCGAACCAGTTTTCAGTTCCTTAGAATATTCGCATTCCTTAACTGGTTATAAACTTGTTTCTTCACTTGACAACTTACCTTTTTCAAGAAATTGTGGACCATGCCACCATAACCTTAAATTTGGAAGGTCACAAGGGCCCAATCCCCGAGACACAAGATCTGCTGGGTTGAGAACAGATGACACATGGTTCCACTGGAATCCTTCAGTCAATTCTTGCACCTTGGCGACACGATTGGCCACGAAGGTTTTTAAACGATTGGCAGATGTATTTAACCATGCCAATGCAATAGTTGAATCCGTATGTAGCACAATATCACTTATGTTTAACCTCAAGGTGGAGCGTATTTTCTTGACGAGTTGAGCTAATAAAACACAGGCACAAAGCTCGAGTCGAGGTATGGAAATAACTCGAATTGGTGCAACACGAGATTTGCTGGCAAGAATGCTCACTTTGGCAACACCGTTGTGAAGAAAACACTGTAGGTAAATGACCGCTCCGTAGGCCGCTTCTGATGCATCCGCAAATCCTTGGAGAACGATTCTAACATTATTGTCAGCCATAATAAATCTGTTAATTTTTACTTCCTCGATACATTTTAATGTTGTCACAAATTCTCTCCACTCGTTGGCAATTGAATTAGGTAACACATCATCCCAATCCAGTTGACATTGCCATAATTGCTGCAGAAACACCTTTGCTTTTGCAATCACTGGGCCTAAGAAACCCAAAGTGTCGTATAGCTTAGCAATTACACTTAAAACTTCACGTTTTGTATATATATGTTTAGCTGAAACAGATACCTTAAACACGAAACAATCTTCAAATGGCTTCCAACTAATTCCCAATGTCTTCACAGATAAGTCAATGTCAGTAGAAAATGAATGCTCGACGTCTGATGACAACGAACTATTTAATAACTCAGGAGAATTAGATGACCACTTATGAAGGTTCATTCCACAAGATTGCAGGGCGTCTTTCAGTTGCGATTGCAATTGTTGAGCAGTCTCCAAATCCGCCGCTCCGCTCACAATATCATCCATGTAGGTATCATATAACAGGGTTTCAGAAGCTAAAGGAAATCTCGATTTTTCATCCTTCGCCAACTGCTGCAGGGTTCTTATGGCAAGGAAGGGTGCGTTGGACAGCCCGTAAGTGACAGTCTTTAGTCGGTACGTTAAAATTTCTGCATCTGGTCCATGTTTCCATATAATGCGTTGCAAATCCTGCTGATCAAGATTTATTAATATTTGCCTGTACATCTTTTGGATGTCAGTCGTAAAAGCAAATTTGTGTCTTCTAAAACGAGATATTGTCTCAAACACATCTTCCTTCACTTCACCTTTCAATAAAATGTCATTAAGGCTTATGCCTGCTGTGGTGGGAGATGAACCGTTAAAGACGATTCTTAGTTTAGTAGTCAGTTTTTCAGGGCGTAATACACCATGGTGGGTTATGTAGTAATGTGTGGGTGGTTCACTTGACTCAACTACCCTTTCCAAATGACTTAACTCCTCATACTCCTTCAAAAATTCCGCATACAACGATAAATAACTAGAATCCGTAGACAACCGTTTCCACAATGAATTAAGTCGCCTAATAGCAATATCTTTGGAGTTTCCTAAACAAGACGGATCTTTATTTAATGCCATCGATACTACATACCTACCCTCACAATTCCTCCTATGAGTGCGCACAAAATGATCCTCACACAAGGACGCCTCTGTATCAACCTTAGGCTCTATGTGAACACCCTCAATCTCCCAGAATTTTTTCAGTGTTTTGTTTAAATCGTCATCAACAATTAATCCGCAATGAACGCGATTCTCTGTAACTTGTGTGTGATCTACACTTCCACTTACAACATAACCAAACACCGTATTTTGTAGCACTAAATGCGAATTATCACAATAAAATTTTCCAGGCTTTAACAATTCGTAAAAGATTTCAGCACCAAGTAACATATCAATTCTATCTGGTATATTAAATTTATCATCCGCTAAGGGCACAAACTCTGAAACATTAACATCTACATCAATCACCTTGTTTGGAATGAGATCTGTAATTTTATTAACTACTAACAACATTAACTCACTCTCAAAAGTTTTGGCTTTATTTGCAACTGAAGTTTTTACGCAATTTTTAACAACCATAGAAGCATCATTAACGCACGAAACCACTGTATTTATTTTCTCCATTTTCAGCTGCAACTTCTCAGCACATGCCCTCGTACATAAACAAGACTGCGATCCTACATCTAACAAGCATCTGACCTCCACCCATTGAGAGTATTTATTTTTAACAAAAGCGCGCGAACAGTACTCAAAAACACATTCTTTAGTCTGCCTTTCTCAAACCCAGTCGCCACAAACTGTGATTGTGAATTTGCTTCAACTGATCCTTCAATCTGCCGTGGAACAAAAGTAGGAGCATCCAAATTTAAATTACTAGTGGGAGTGGGATTCCTCGTTTTGTCACGTGAAAAATGAATCAAGCTATTATGAGGTCTAAGGCAAAAACAATTTTTCTCTGAACGGCATTCCTTCAATCTATGAGGTAAAAAACAACGAAAACAAAGATTATTCCGTTTAACTACCTCTACTCTATCCTCAACTGACAGTTTCTTAAACTGATAACACTTAGAAAGGGGATGAAAATTATTACCCTTACATAGAACACAATTTGGTTTGGTTTCGGCCACGAAAACATTCGACAAGTTTCTCTCTCGCCGCCAAGTGCCAACCGTCTGCAGTCTATATCGCCCATCTGTTTTGACTCCACTCCCTGGATTTCTGCTCATTAAATCATTCGAAACCTTTCCTCTCGCAGATAAATAGACATCACATTCCCTCCCAAGCTGTTGAGGCTTGAAATATGTTTCTCCCTGTTTCGTTGCAATATGATTCATCGTATCTCTATCTAGCGTTTCAAATATTTTATCTGAAATTATTAGATCACACAAAGAGCGGAATTCATTAACTTTACGCAACTGACAATAATAATCGAAAGTTGCACTTAAGCGGGAAGCAAACTGAACATTGTTTTCGGATGGTAGTTTACGAGCCTTTTTAAAGTTACTCAGGCATTCTTGAGGTGTCGGTTCAAATTCTCTTAATATTAATTCTTTAATTTTAACATAATTGCTTAAATCCTCTTGACTCACATATGTTAGCAAATTATTGACTCTTTCTCCTAAAATATTTAATAGAATTTCGGCTTTTAGCTCATCAGGCACGGATTTGATTTGAAATCCCTTTTCTAAAGAATGAAAAAATAAATTAAAGGACTCTGACCTAACTGGTACTTGAATTGTCAAAGTTTTAATGCTCTTTACCAAACTCTCCAATTTATCAGTTATGGAGCTTGGTTCTCCGCTTTCAAGAGATTGAAAATTTTTTTCGGATTCCTTCCTAACCTTCTCCAATTCTAATTGTTTTTCAATCTGAGATAATTTAATTTTTTCTAATTGAATTTCAGCCTCGCGCTTATTTTTCTCTAAAGCATTTTCAACAAGACTACGCACAAATTCAATATCATTTTTATACACGGCACTTGATTCAATTAACTTTTTTAAATTTATTATTTTAGCTTTGATAGGAATCTCCAAACCCATTTCCACAGCAACCGAGATAAGCTCGTCTTTCTTTAGATTTAATTTCAACGCCATTTTTAAACTTATTTTGTCACAACATCTACACAATATACACTATTTTCAACCAAAAAGCATTTGTAAGCACCTAAATTACACTATTGAGAATAGGAAAGTATACAAAAACACACAACAAGAATATCACAATCAACACAAATCTACAAACACTAATTTCAACCATGATATCCGTTAAAACTATTCAACTATTAACACCAACTTTAGCGAACACAACCAAATAACTCCTAAAAACATCATTAAGAATAGAAACACTCACCTATTCAAAAATTTCACCACCAAATACTCAACTAATAAAGCACAAAACCATAGTTGCTTGTTGAACTCAGAGAAAGTCGGACCAAAATGTTTAATCACTACACCCGGGATAGCTCAATAACACACACCTCACACATGGACTGTAAAACACTCTCTATTTTTATTCACCTAAACACATAGTAACTGGAGATACACAGCCAGCGCCGTCTGGCGCACGGTTTTTGCGACAAGCATGAACACAGTTATTTGATTGGGGGGAGAAAGGCAAGAATGCTTTTTGGTAAGAGGACTGCGATAAACCTTACAGCACCTACTTCAGAACTTCCTTGTGGCCGTGGTAGCCTAATGATCAAGGTATCGGATCGTGGTTAGCATGTCACAAGTTCGAGCCTAGCGCTAAAGACCCGCCATGTAGGGAAGCGAGGCACGTTAAATCTGTCGAGGGCTCAAACACCCTCCTGTTGGTGTGGTAGTTAGGAGAGGTGGTATCAGCTCAGGTGTCGTTCTCGTCACTTGATCATGGTTCAAAATGACGTGGTCCATCGCCAAAAGCCCTCGTGAATCTGAAAAAAAAGGCCAAAAGCCCTAGAGTGCGCCATTAATATTCACTAACTCACTCAGAACTTCCTTAGCGTTAAGACAGGTAGAAAATATTTTTTCAGTAAAGAAAAAAGTAAATTAGTGTGTGTTTAGATCTCTCAGTCCGGGAATTTTGTGATGGTCACTATATATATAAAACTCATATATTCCTAATAACTTATGGTCATTTGCGTTTTTTTAGTAATATGTGTTTATCTTAACCAAATAAATAAACTTTATAACAAAGATTACCAAATTGGTGGTCCGTAGACCACTAGTGGTTCGTGAGAAAATTTCGCTCGTCCCCAGAAAATAATCTGGGATAAACTCACTCATCACGTAAAATTGTGTTTTAAAATGCATTGATTGTGTTCTCAGATCACAATTTTTTTTATAAATGTATTTAGAACTTAAAAAATCCTATTAGTGGTCTGCGGGGTTTAAATTATGAATTTACTGGTCTATGAGGTTAAAAAGTTTGGTGACCACTGCTCTATAACAGAAAAAAAAACGACGCACTAAGAAGGAGTTGCCCGATTGTAATGAAATTTAGTATATAAAAACATTTGTACTGAACATGTGTAAATGTTTACAATTTGGTGCCCAATGAAGGAATAGTGGGAGCTACAGCGCATCGGAACTGCGCACTCAGTAGGTTTCTATAAGAAGCGATTCTGAATCCGATGGTCAAAATTTCTGTTGCATTACGATCTAGGAAACATTTCAACGACTTAAAAAATGCTTTGCCGCAGGATTCGAGCTAATTACAAGCAACTGGCAGAGTTTGAAAGATGTCGTATCATTGGACTGAACGAGGCAGGTTGGGCAGATCGGAGAATCGCTTGTCATGCGTCGAAGCGATGCGGCCATTAGAAGGTGCTGGCAAGAATGGATGAAAGATGGCAGATTACGGCGTCATGATGGTAGCGGTCGACCTAGGGCCACAGCAGATCGGGAGGACAGATTTATTGTCAGATCAACTGTCACAGCGCGTGATTCATCGTTATCAATCATTTCACATGCGACCCGCACACCCGCCACCATTACCATTTACAGACGGCTGATAGAGCAAAATTTACGCTTGTACCGACCGCTACGCCACCTGCCACTCACGCCTGCACACTGTTGAGCTAGATTACAGTGGTGCTGAACTTGATAAGGTTGGAATTATTCTGACTGGAGATGTATAGTGTTTAGCGACGAATCCTGCTTCCAACTGTGTCCTGACGATAATCGAAAACATGTCTGTTGACGGCCAGGGCAGCGAACCGATTCTTATGTCACTATTGTACGCCATACAGGCTCTCAACCAGAAGTTATGGTCTGGGGTGTCATTTATGTTGACAGCCAGACCTTTTTGGTTGTCATCAGAAGCACACTTACAGCAGAGCGGTACGTCGACGACATTTCGAGAACTGTTTTGCTACCGTTCCTTTTGCAGTACCCTGGCCTTATTTTTCAGCAAGATAATGCCAGATCGCATTCGACATGTGTTGCTATGAACTGTCTTAGAGATTGTCAAACACTTCCTTGGCCAGGCAGATCACCAGATCTCTCTAATTGAGCATGTCTCGGATATGATGGGAAGGCGACTGCATCTACCAAGGAATGTTGGTGACCTAGCCCAACAATTGAACCAAATTTGGCAAGAAATACCGCAAGAGACCTTCGGGGTGCTTTATCCCTCTATGCCACGTCGTGTGGCAGCTTGCATCAAGGCTAGGGGTGGATCAACTCCTTATTGAGTTCGTTACTTTGTAGCAATGTAACTCTGAAATAAATCATTAAATTTTTCTGAAATTGTAACCAATTTCTCTACTCTGTACATAATCTTTCTCACCACTAATTTTTTTCTCTATCGGACAACTCATTCTTGGTGCGTCGTTTTTTTTATAGAGTGTAAGCATTAGTAATAAATTGGCAATTTTGTAAAATAAACCCAACTTCTTTATTCAGTATTTTAGCAGCGGAACTTACGAGTATACTAAACATCGTTCGATTTATGCGACACATAATAACGCGCTCTCAAATTGGAGCTCAACAGTTAACTGGTTAATAAAGTTCAAAACAATCAGGTTTTTAGTTCAATTCAAACCTATTTCAAAATACCATAATAGATTTATATAACTGGTTGCCTATAACAAAGCATGTGTAAAAAGTGTAGATTATCCTTTAAATTAATATCAGTTTATCAAACGGAAGATTTAAAACAAATTTGGAACATTTTATAATTTCCTTCTCAATAAGTGATTTAAAATCAGTTCAGGTGGGTGGGAAAAAAATATGGAAAAAAGGTCTACCTAATACGATTATTTTCAATAGAACTTCTGACAGCGTGTTGCGAATTAGATTATTAAAATGCTTCGATATTTTTATTAAAGATGTTGATGAGAGATATTCTTCCCTCTAATTGAAACTTCTTTTCTCTTTAAGAGGAAAATACACTCCAACTTTTTTAAATGCGCATGAAAAGTCCCAATTGAGCTATCAATACATTTTTTTGCAATGGTCGAAATTTATGCCGATAACATGTTTGATACAGCCAGGTGTTCTCCATTGAATTTGAAGGAAGGAAGATTCGTTCTGGGTACCTTCCGTTCCGAACGAATGCGAGTACATTACCGATCACGCCAAAACGATCGTCTTCGCGTGGATGGATGGCAGTCAATGTTTGGGTATCTGGACTGATACACAGTCCTCAATCCCATATTATAAAGTCTGTGATGTTGGGCTTGGCTTTCGTTGGTTTTTTCAGTCTGCGATGTAGCATGTTGACTATTGGCTGTGACGATGGAATCCGGGAGGAGGGGCTTAAGGTGGTCATCATGATGTGGAAAGTTTATGCATTGCTGAGAGCTATGTGGATGCTCTCTCATTGGTTGGAGGTGGAAGTGAATATAGCCTCTGGCTGGCTGCCCATGGGGGATAAGTACAATTTAAAAAATAGAAAGAGGAATACGCTTGTCCAGTGGGGTATAAAAATTTAAGAAAGAAAAAATAAAATAAAAAGAATAAAAAATTTAAGAATTTAAAATTTACTAGGGTGCAATAATTACATAATTATTGCAAGAACAAAAATATTAAGGCGGGTTGTAAGAACCCAGAAGGATTCTTCTCGGCCTTTTAGTATTAGCATTACAATTATATATACGTCTAAATTAATCATATTTACATTGTTGGTATTCGGCAAATTATTCAAAAACTTAATAGTTATTTTTTGAATATGAGCTTTAAAACTAGTGATTTTTAGAGCTTTATTGATATGAACATTTCGCATATAGCAACAGGCATTTACAATCATTCGAATATTGTACAGTATTTAAGATATTTATATTAGTTTTAGCAGCATAACCCCATACGGGACAAGCATAAGCAGTAATTGGATGCATAACGGCTGTATAGAGAAGCACTTTGTTATCTATACTTAAATGTGAGTTCCGATCGTCTTCGCGTGATGTTGGTACTAGTTCATATAGATATCACACCGCCACATACTCTCCTACCAGTGTTTTGGCGAATAGGTGAACGAACGATACCATATTCGTGGCGAGCATGTAAGCAGTTGCGTCACTTGGTCGGTTGCGTCATTCGTGCGTGACGGCTTGAGAATTGCGTCATTTGTATGAGACGGCTTGAGAATTGCGTCATTTGTGTGAGACGGCTTGAGAATTGCGTCATTCGTGTGATGGTTTGGTTGCTTTTGCGGTGGATAGATGGCGCCATGACTGTGGTGCGCGAAGGGTGCGGTTCATATCACGGCCAGAGTCACCAATGAAGGAAGGAAGGTAGGTTCGTTCTGAGTATCTTCCGTTCCGAACGAATGCGAGTACTTTACCGATCACGCCCAAACCATCGTCTTCGCGGGTTGTTGGTACTAGTTCATATACGAGATATCACACCGCCACAAATTCAAAACTGACTTTAGAGAGAGAATTACAATTCTACTTATAAAATTTAGGTAAAATTTCAATTTTGATAATTGGGTAAAAAGGTTCATGATTCTTTTTCTTCTTCTTCACAAATAAATAAATAAATGCATAAACAAAATAAAAAATTTAAAAAAAATTCTCTTATATTATACGCATACATTTAAACCGTGTACATTTTGCTTTAGTATGAGCGAAATTATTGTTGACAAATAAGTGATTTTTAAAAGAAATTTTCAGTAAAAATCAATAGCTGGCAACGCAACAAAGCGCACAAACTGATTGGCTTGAAACACGTGATTGCAGTTATGTGAATTTTGCCCATCGGCTCGGATTTATTTTTACAAGAATGTAATGGCATCAAATAGAATGATCATTGCTGCTACGTTTAACTCCTTAAAAACTGACCACCCATGTTCTTTAGGGGTTGAAAAAATTTATATTATTTTTATTTTTTAAACTGATAAACGTAATTGCGAAACTAGTAGCTGAACTGCACTTGCCTGTTATTTTTAAATAAGCATGTATATTGAAAACTGCAAACAGCTGAGCAAACAAAACAATTAACTTACCTATTAAAAATTATTTAATAAAAGCAATAGTTGTGACAATATCATAATATAGGGTAAACTCAAAGCCTTGCCCTGATTATAAGTATTAGTCTTCAAACTATTATAATTAGATGTATGTTTGTTTGGAGATATTGTAAGTTTTTTTTTTTTTTTTTGAATTTTGTATAAGACCATTTATCTCCAGGAATTTTAACGTGTGCCACCCCTGTTAGTTCAGAGAATGTTCAAGTGGTATTCCAGTTCCCGCAAAGAGTTTTTTAATGTGTTTTGAATTTTTTAAGCATGCAGCCCAAACATTTAATGAACAATTCTCACCAAGTTTATTTGTGACATTTGAAGTTCCCTGAAGCTTCACAAGTTGATTTAGGACTCCGTTGAATCGATTGCCGAACATGTTCAACAGTTGCTTCACTTACACTAGATCTGCACCTTCTAGGAAAATCTTTGAGGTTGCTTATTTGCTTAAGCATTTTATAATGATTTTGCATACATAACAATGTCGAAATTTATGCTGAACATTAATGGGCGATTTCTTTGGATAAAACTGAAGTACATATTGGACTTTTTCTTAAATCAACGCCATTTCGGCTAAAAACGATGTTTTCCTTACAAATGCACCCCAGAGCTACTTTTGAATGAGCATTCGTGCCATACCAGCACCTCCTAGATACAAGGCCAGGCCACTGATTTGTGACGTCACTACTAGTAGGGAGAAATCGTCCATCGCCTACGGAGCTTCTCTGATGCATTTTTTTTTGAATACTTTTTGTTATTAAACTAATTATACTCTTTTTTTTACAGGAGATTAAAAAAAAATAGTAAACTAATCATATTAAATTGTATTTCATGTACTTTAAACATGAGTAAATATTAGTTTTCCTATTTAAATATTAATTGCAAGTATATGATTATCCATTACTACGAACGCATTGCATTGAACATAAACGCATTTATTACATTGTAGCAAATTATAAGAGGCTTTTTTATTCGTATATTTCTTTTTTTACATAACTATGATTATTTCTTAATTTTAAAATTTATCTTCTTATTTTTTTTCAGAATAGTTACAAAGAGGAAAATAAAATTAGAAATAGTTTTCAAAACAAAAAACGACATACAAATTTAAAAGCAGTAACTTTATTGGTATCGCACGTCAAGTAGTATTAAATAAATTTCAAATATATTTGTAAATAAATCTACGCCTGTATAATCCGTAGTTTTAAAATTTATCTTCTTATTTTTTTTTCAGAATAGTTACAAAGAGGAAAATAAAATTAGAAATAGTTTGCAAAACAAAAAACGACATACAAATTTAAAAGCAGTAACTTTATTGGTATCGCACGTCAAGTAGTATTAAATAAATTTCAAATATATTTGTAAATAAATCTACGCCTGTATAATCATAGATATATACATGAAAATAAATATATACTTAAAAAGAGATTACACAGTTTATTTAACTGTTTGTCTGTCACTTTTCTTTCCTTAAATTTTCCGTACTTTTTCTCTCAAAAGTGGTTAAATATGTTTTAAAACTTTATTGGTATCAAATTAATAAAGAAAAGTTTTCTTTCTGCATAACAGCATGAAAAATTACCATAAAATAAGTTGACAAAAATATTTTTTTATTAAATCCATACATATATGATTACAGATACATACATGAAATTAAATATGTACACAGAAACAGATTACACAGTTTATTTAGCTATTTGTCAGTTACTTTTCATTGCTTAAAATGTTTCTATATTTTCCCTCCAACAATATTTATTCAATTAGGCATTGTTAAAAATGTAGATTAAATGTTTTAAAACTATTGGTATCATGTACAGTAATAAGCAAAAATTCTTCACTTTCTTCAATAACAGCATTAAAAATTACCAAAAAATAAAGTTCCCATAAATAACAATATAACAGGGGTTATATATCGTAAAATAAGTTTAAAATATATATTTTAGATAAATTGTACATATCTTTTAAAGCATAGATATATACCTAAAATAAATGTATATGTAGAGAGAAAATGTAATACACCCATATGTAAAAATGTAATTCATTTAGCTAATAAAGTAGGTATTTTTTTCAAAGCAAAAAAAAAAAGACAAACAAATTTAAAAACAGTAGCTTAATTGGTATCAAATACAATCACAGCATTAAGAAGTATTGAATAAATTTCAAATATATTTTTAGACAAAAATCTATACTATATAATTATAGATATATACAGGAAAAATAAATACACACATAAAAATAGATTATACAATTTATTTAACTGTTGTCACAGTTACTTTTCTTTCTTTAAATCTTTGGTACTTTTTCTTCCAAAAGCAGTTATACATTGTTGCAAATGTGAATTAAATATGTTATAAAACTTTATTGGTACCATGCATAGTACATGCATAAATTCATTCGAATTTATCAAGCTAATCGATATTTCTGAGACAATTTGACGTTGATTATTTTGTTTAAGGAACATATTTTCATATAATCATTAGAAAGAAGTTTCTGAACTATTTTATAGTTGTAGAGCACTGCTGTGACAACATCTGGAGAAGGGCACAATAAACTTCCTCTGTCTAAGTTACGTATTAAATCATAGTTAGAATTTAGTTCAAAAGATTTATTAAGAACAAGTGATTTGGAACAAAAGTCGCATTTTAATTTTTTAAGAGCTGCTCTAGCACAAACACCAGCTAAATATGTTAAAACAGGTAGATACGGCTGAGCATCACAAAAATCTTTTTCAGATAGTGTAATAATAAAATTATGCAATACTGATGAGTCTAAAGGATTTTCATTATACGAATCTTCCAAATTAACGTCTTTTAAGTTAAGCAGGCCATATGTGTTTGAAACCAAAGTTAGAGGTAAAAAATTTTGCATTGTTAGTTTAGCTTCTACTTCATAAAGCTGTCGAATTGATATTAAATATTGAGAACCTGAAAGTGTTCTATATTTCCCCAAACGACTTTCTAATGCATCTATTTAAATTTTCAGGGAAAAAATATTGAATTTTTTTTAATTCGTTAATGCAATATTTTGACATTTCAAGTAAAGCGCATGTGGTATGAATAAAAGCAAGATGTGTTTCTTTAGTGAGAGTGCCAGTAGTACAATTTTTTCCCTTCCACGAGTCTAACCATGACAAAATTTTATGCAAGAATTCACATGTTTGGTTGTCTGGAGATAAAATAATCGGTTGCTGATAAGGATCAAACAAATGTTGTCCCTTTAAAGGTGTTTTAACATTAACTATTTTCCACCATGTACAAATTAAAGAAATAAAAATTGATGTTGTTTCATAACTAATTAGTTTATATTGCTCTCCTAATAGTTGAAGCCCTTGAATAACAATTATTAAATATCACAAGTTTCCATTTTGTTTTTCAAGATTTGTAGGACATAAAGCCTTCAAAGTTAAACTATAAGCAAACTTTACTAAATTATTACTTTCTATGTCATATAATTGTTTAAGTGCAGATAAATTTGCTTCTAATATTGGAAACTTATTATGATCTTCAAAATCTGGAAAATAAAAACATTGACCTGCATTTTTTTGATTAATCCAACTGTTAGAAATGCATTTAAAAATGTGCACTGAATCAATAACAAAAAATAAAGGATTGGAAGAATTAGAAGGATGTGCATATACAATGCTCAATTTGGGAGGAACAGAAAAGTTTGCCGTATTGCTTTTCGATTATTATTGTCAGAAACTACACCTATAACTTTGAATCCTATACCATCAAGCTATACGACAGTTTTTTTAACAACAGCAAACAATATTTCTCCATCGATTTTTTTCACTGGCATTATATGAACTGCTTCTTTAAGAGGAGAAAGAAGACTTTGAATCATAAACACATATGCTGAAGTAGCAGCTTGTTCACTGTTATATGCCATCCCTAGAATATTACCCCTTTAAAATCTAAATATGGCTTTAAATGGATTTCGTCAAGCATCAGTATGACAGTTTTGTCAACAGATTTTAGGATAGATTTAGGATTTAGATTTTTTTTCATGTATGCTAGAAAGTTTTCATTTGATTGTTCTGTTTGAGGGTTAGTTTTTAAAGATGTACAAATTTTGCGCAAAGTTCTGAGATGGGGAATATTGAGATATCCTGAATTTCTTAAAAATTTATAGGCATGAGGTGATATGGATTGTAATATACAAAAAGAACAACAACATTATTTCAGAGGAATACATAAAAGAAAACTTGTTACTAGTTAAAAACTTGAGTTGGTCAATTAAGAAATGGAGTGCAATTTTTTTATCATCATCTAAATCTGAAAACATACTTTCTAAATTATTAACAATAAAACCAAATGTTGTAGGAAAATCATGGGAGCTTTTCATTTCTATTCTGAGAGCCAGTTCGTGTAATATTTCATTTACAACAATAGTATTATTAACTTTTACAGGAAATTTGTACTTACCAAGTTGATCTATATCTTTGTTTGACCTATGTGAATTGTTAAATGTGTCTTTATTTATAATCACTGATGCTTTAATAACAGGAGATATTATTGTGTCTAGCATCATAATTATTACTAGATCATTTTTACTAATGACAGTCCATATGTCCTGAAGCTCCTCTTCATCTAAACACTCAACACTCTACTAATTCAGGAAACGATGTAAATGATTTCTTTTTTTCGAATTCTTCCTAGGAAATAATGCTTGCTTGGATTGAGCGTTGTAAGTGTTCATTTTCTAATCTTTGCAGTCTCTGCTCAGGACATTCACGACCAGGATTTCCAAAGTTAGAAAGGGTATGCGGGGAAATCTGTAAAAATAGTTGGCACAGCAAAATTTTGTAGTCTGAAACAACAAGGGGAGACAACAAGGGGTCCAAGACGTTTGTCTTACTTCACATTTATTTTAAAAAATTAAACAAAAATTAATTAAAAAAGGTAGCTATTCTAACAGATGGGTTTCCATGAATTCTCGACGGGAACGCCTGCTCGCAAACCTCCGTCTTTCTCCTTTCCACTTTCTCTCTTTCTCTAAAGTCTTAAAGTTTTTTGGTTCTACTTTCACTAGTTCAAAAGTTTCTGTTACAGTTTCACTTAGCTGCGTCTGCACGCGAAGACTGCGTGGCTAGATGATGAGAACGACTGGATTTCTTGGATGCCATAACCGGCCAGCCTGACTGTCCGCTGTCCGCAGCGGTACGTCTTCCTTTTTTTTTCTTTTTCATCGAGACCAGAGGAGAATCTGAAATATACAAAAAAAAGACGGAACAGACAAGGACTATACGACAAATACACAAAGATTTAAAATATCATAATTCTGCTGAACTAGACAGTTTCTCCATCATGTGAAGGCATCTCTTCGACATCCGGAAGGTTCAATAGGAAAACATTGTGTTTCACAGGCATGGCATGATTCTGAGATGACGATAGGACGCTAGGATGAACGGAATCATTTATTTTGCTATCTTGGTCTTTATCAGATCCATCAGGCATAAGAACGCCTTTTTTAATAAGTTGATATTTGGTTGAACGCATCGATATTTTCCTCTCTAGAGTTCTGGACGTCTGTTCAAAACGATCTCTCTTTTTCCTCCGTTTCCACTTCCAGAGCTCAAAGATCCTTCGGAGCAACACAAACCGTCTTTGTTTACTCTTCATAGGTGAAGGGGTAGGTGAGCGGGAGATAAATTCCACGGAACTCGTTTTCATGGCACCATTGACTTTCTTACACGATACTATATCAGAACATTTTTCTCTTACAATACTCAATTTTAACTTAGTACTCTTAATTTTATTACATTTATAATTCTTAATTAGAGAACTCGAATCATTTCTAGTATTAAAGTTTTTAGAGTAGAGAGAGTTTTTTATCACACTTGAACCCATAACTAGAGTTTTTTATCAGACTTGAAACAGAAACATTTGAAAAAGAAACTGCACCTAAAGAGGATTCACTTTCATTCAATAAAACATCGCTCTTTGCGTGGCCTAGTTTCTTTATTTCAGCATATACACTGGGATGTATAATAAATTCTTCGGTCAAGGTCGGTGATATTGCCGTTCGAACACTTAGACCGGGAGAGTGTTGATCAAGAGAAATATTTATGGGTTTAACTTCTACCATACGCTGTTCGCCAAAACACGAACTTAATGTTATGATCTCTTCGGAAGGCTGGTTCACTCTAATTAGTGAGGAGTTTAAAACTGGGATCTGGCAACCTGAATCAATCAAGGCTTTTACGGGCTGATTTTCTACAAAAATGCTTACATATTGAAGATTTGCGAACTCATCGCTATTTTGTTTTTCGCTCTCGACTTTCAAAGTATTTACGTTTATTCTATTATAGATGTGGGATTCTTTAGGCTTAAAACGCTCCTCGCAATCTCTTGCGTAATGAGATGAATCACCGCATATATAGCAATTTTTATTTTCTCTTTCAAGATATTGGGGATAGTTCTCTTTAATCTTTGGTTTAAAGTTTTGTGATCTATTTTTAAAGGGGTCTTGGGTATATCCATAAGTAATAGGAGTTTCCTTACGTAATCCGCTTCTAGATAACATATAAATATCGCACTCTTTAGCTAAATCAATAGGCCTAAACCAATCTTCTGCTTCTCGAATGCCAATATGAGTTGTGGTTTCCTTATTTAAAGTTTCAATTAATTTATCAGAAATTATAAGATCACATAGAGATTCAAAGGAATTAACTTTTCTTAACGAACAATAATATTGGAAGTTTGCCGTCAATCTTACTGCAAATTGGATGTATGTCTCGCCTGATGATTTTACAGCATTTTTAAATGAGTTTAAACACTCGCGAGGGGTTAATTGGAATTCTCTGAGTACTATAGATTTTAGTTTTTCATAGTCATTTAATTTCTCCTTTTTAATATACAGTAAGACGTTATGAGCTCTTTCGCCCAGAAGATTTATTAAAATTTCAGATTTATATTCGTCATTTATTTTCTTGGTTAAAAATGCGCGTTCTAATGATTGGAAGAACAGATTAAAATTTTCAGATCTGGTGGGAACAGGAAGAGAGATAAAGTTTTAATACTTTTTATCATATTTTCTATGTTAGTTTCGAACTGTTTCTCTTCGACTTTAGCTGCAGGAGATTTAAACTTAATGCTTCATTTTTAGCCGTTTGAAGTTCGACTTCTTTTTCTAATTTTGCTAACTGAAGTTTCGCGAGCTCAATTTTCTGTTTTTCTAAAGTTGACTCTCTTTCGTTTCGCGATACCCTTTCATCTATACAGTTTTGAATTAAAGTTTTAACGAAATCTGGATCACTTTCAAATGTACTACTGTTCTCAATTTTAGTCTTTAGTTTAGCTATGGTGTCCGTACTCTCCACAGTACCGTCTAGATCCTCAACAACTCTTATGAGATCCTCTTTAAGAGCGTTTTTATACATTTTAGAAAAATATGGAAAGATCCTACCTTTTTTTTCTAGCTCCCTTGTTGCTCGCACGTACGATGTATCCAATAATTGAAGAAAAACGTTGATTCCACTGATTTCACCTCTTCGCAAGTTATAGAAGAACTATAGTTCTTGAACAGATAAATTGTTCGAATTGACACCTCTTCGCAGGTGTTTATGTGATATTTCCAACCTCTACACAGGCGGAATTTTCGACGATAGTTCCAACCTCTACACAGGCGGAATATTTAGGTTCGATGAAAAATATAACCTCTACACAGGTTATTTTGTTAATAGTTCCGGCCTCTACACAGGCGGAGTATTCACACTAAGTTTGTTCCAACATCTACACAGGCGGAATGAAGTTTTAAAAATTCAACCTCTACACAGGTTGAACGAAGTTTCCAAAAAATGGCGGCGCGTCTCCTTCACGGACGCTTTTGTTCATTGTCCAGACTTTGGTTCAAATCGAAATTTTTTTCGATCCCGGCCTCTACACAGGCGGAGTATTCATGCTGAGTTCAAACCTCTACACAGGTTGAACGAAGTTTCCAAAAAATGGCGGAGCGTCTCCTTCACGGACGCTTTTGTTCATTGTCCAGACTTTGGTTCAAAATCGAAATTTTATCGATCCCGGCCGAGCCCCCATAATTTGTGGGAGACAACAAGGGGTCCAAGACGTTTGTCTTACTTCACATTTATTTTAAAAAATTAAACAAAAATTAATTAAAAAAGGTAGACGGGAACGCCTGCTCGCGAACCTCCGTCTTTCTCCTTTCCGCTTTCTCTCTTTCTCTAAAGTCTTAAAGTTTTTTGGTTCTACTTTCACTAGTTCAAAAGTTTCTGTTACAGTTTCACTTAGCTGCGCCTGCGCGCGAAGATTGCGTGGCTAGATGATGAGAACGACTGGATTTCTTGGATGCCATATATATATATATATATATAAATTGTTTTGCATCAACAAAAAATATTTGTTAGAATTAACAAAAATTTCTCTGATAATTTGATTTTTTTTAAATGAAGTTATGAAGTTAACGAATTGTGAGGTTAACGCTGAGTCATGTTTATCTGTTTTCAGCTTACTTTTACAGCTTTATTTTTTCTTACTTTTAAATTCATCCTAATAGTTCAAAAATCAGCTAGTTTTTTGTTGTTGTGAATGTGTTTTGCATTTTGTATCTCACATCATATTAATATACAAAATATACAATAAATGGTTGCTTATGTCCATATTTACATTGACTACGAGCTATATATCATAATGGGTTTTCTTTGCTAACAAGCTATTAATACTTCAGGTACTTTCGTTGATTCTACGAAATGGTATTTGGTAAATGACACAGAAATAAAGCAGCAATAGCAAAAACACTAGACAGTTTTTGTCTCGTTAACAATGCTTGTTTGGGCTCATTTTTAAAAACATAAATTTTATTAGGGCTACAAAATATTTATTTCAGAAACAAAACACCTTTATCATTATAGATAAATAAAAATGAATTGCCAATGTTTAAGAAACTCACATGAAGAAAAAGAAATGAGTACATTTTCAAAGGTCTTATTGAACAACCTATTACAGTTATTTGTAGACTTTTAAAATAAAGATATTATTACAATTTCCATAAATAGAATAAAATTAAAAAACTTACTTTCGAATACTTTGATGGAGCAAAATCTTTTCTTGATATGGCTTGTATCTATTTATTTCGAAGAAAGTCCTCCTTTGGGAATCCAAACATTGGTCGTGTCCCAGTATCTTTATAATTGCTATTGCAATTCGGTTCAACTCATTTTGTTATGATCTTATCTAAATTCGTCACAAATAAATTGAAAATCTGCAATAAAAATGTAGAAAGCTTCGAACTGTACAGGAGCAACAATCAAAATGGCGTAGGCGAGTAAAGTGAGCTTCAAATCAGGCGGGATTTCTATACCTACTGTATGTGATGTCACAAGCCTCTCTCATTTCAGTAGCCAGGCCTTGTATCTAGGAGGTGTTGGCCATACCCATATACAGTAATACTTCGAGACTTAGGCTACTCCGACTCTCGCCGATTCGTCTTCCTCTCTCACTGAAACTCAGGCGGAATCAATGCCAGAGCCTGATGAAAATGGTAATGTGATTGAAGAAGCTGTTGATCATTTAGAAGTGGATAGTGATATCGTTCAAGAACTTCCGGTTCCCGACAATCAGGAGCTGACAATGGGTGAGCTCATAGAATGGCATTAGCAAGAGCAAGACATTGAGGAACTTGAATCATTAGACCCAATCAGAAGATCGAATGATGGTTGGGAATCGAACAGAAGGCCTCGGTTTAATTGAAAAAGAGTTACAAATTTTGGAAAATACATACTCCAACGAAGAGCGAATTTTTTGAACAAAAACAAGGAATAAAAAAATTATTTACATGCTAAGAGGAAATTTTGCGGGAGAAAAAAAATATCTTTGAGCCGGCAGACTTACTTAATAGATTTTATTAAATCTTCTACATCAAAATAACTTCGGCTTGCGATTTTGTATTTGTATTATTTAAGATTTTACTGAACTTTTTTTTGTTCTAAATTGTTATTTTCTTCCGTCTCCGGACTTAATTAAAATAATTTATATGAGAAATTATACCATGATTTACGTGGTTATCACTCAGTCCCACCTATGGCGTAAGGTCGGGGTATTACTGTACACACACAAAACCTACTAAAACTGTGGCCTATCCAATGATAGAAAAATTACATTATTGTATTAATTGGTAGCCGTGTGGGTGGCGTGGCTAGTTTGTCATTGGCTTTCTGCGCCGAAGGTTGCCGGTTTGACCTCGGCTCATGTCGGTGGATTTTCATTATGCAGAAAATTGACTGCTGCCCTGTCGTATTATTATATGGCATGTAAAAGTTCCCTAGGGTGTCTGTTAGGCTTGGATGCTCTCGGCAAAGTTAAATCCTAGTACAGGTTCGCATCGTCAGATCTCAGGTGCCTCCCTCTAGGGAGGAAACTGGGCTTCAAAATTACCTGCGGTGATTGGTATCCGCCTATAGGGTGCCGCACTAAAAAGAGATACCAGCTTCTGGGGACTGTACTAGACCTGCAATGGAAAAACTCCAATCCGCAGCCCATTAGACATAAAAAAAGTATTAAATGGTTATTTTGTAATGAATTTTTTTTTATAATCAAGGTAAGACTTTTGGTTCACCCTATCTGAGAAGTTTTTTTTCTGATAGATTAGTAAAATTTAAATATTCAGAGTTATTTACAGAAGTATGCGATATGCATAGTATGGGATAGCTTGTGGTGACGCGTTTCGCTTTAGAGTTTTCAATGCTTCTTAAAAACCAAAAGACTGGATTTCTTTTCTTCTTTTAGTTCCATTTCATTTTATATATTTCTTTCAAAATGGTTTTATTATTCAAAATATTCCTTGCAGTACAAATTTTATTCAGAAGCTAAAAAAATGGCCTATTTAAAGCTCTTTTTATCTTTGAGGCGACCATGAGCGAAACAGTTGCACGTTTTCTTTGTCGTTTTTTTTCCATTTTGTAATTTATTTCTTGTTAACTTGAACATTTCAACTTGATATTTTACTTAAAAAGTAAATTTTATTCAAATTTTCGAAATTCTTGCCGTGTTTGTACTTAATGGTTTACACTATAAATTTAAAATAATTATATAAGTATCAAGAAATTCGAAGAACCGAACTTAAAAAAGTAAGACATTGAGTAAGAGGAAAATCTGGTTTCGCTTAAAATACGATATTACAAAAAGAATAATGAAAGATATTTTATTAACTCGATCATTATGTACACAGTTCACACCTATGGGACCAAAAGACATTGAAACTAATTTTTTTACATCAAAATATATTTCACACCTTACGTGATGGAATTTATAAATAAAATACACACACCTAATTGAGCTATTTATAACCACTTGAAAGTACAGGAAAATTTGCGCGTGTATATGCTTAAATCTGAATGATGATTGCGTATTACACGAATACAGCCTACCTTCATATGCATTTTTAAACATTCTTCAATGCCATTAACTTTGAAATTGTTGATTTTTTTTGGTGTCCCTTTTTTTTAAAAAACACTTTTCAGTATTAAAGTATATTTAAATATTTTTTGGTAATTATTAATTAAATTAGACTGAAATATAATTAGAGAGTTTCAATAGGTCAACAAGTAAAAAAGTCATATAAATAGGAAAATCCAAGGTAAGTTTTGATTTAAGAATATTTGAATTACCACGCGATTTAAAAACAGAAGATGAGAAATTATGGTACGATAGATTCTAATTGAGTAGTTTAAGTTAAAAAAATTGAAATAATTTGGCACACTTTTAAATTCTATTTTTATACAGTTATTTATTTTCATTTTTCATGAAACAATTTTTTAAACTACAATACATTTTTTTTGTAAACTTTTTATTCATGACAATGTGGAACTTTTCATCGCTTTATCCTACTATAAAATCTATCCATTGAAATTAAAATTTTGGGCTATTTAAGCAAGAATTTTTTTACGACTTAAAAATAGTTTTGAAAAAACTATACAATTTCTTAATTATTCTCAAGACGGAACAATTCTTTTCACAGACCGATAAAACTTTCTAAGAGTATTTCAATAGTTTGCATGAGAACTGTTTCTTCTGTATAAAAACTACATTCTTATGTGAATTGTGTTGATCATCTATAAAGAGGAAAAGTTTTATGTGCTAACCTTATCATGAAAAATCAAGAGTATTAATATTCCCATAAATAACTTTTAAAAATTATGAATATTTGTGGAATTTTGGCAACAAAAAAGCAAATTTTAAAAATGATACTTTTAAAAATTGAATATAATTTATAAGAAATATTACTTTAGAGGAAAACTGGCAACATGGTATATTTTTAATTAATGTTTACGAATTAAAAATGATAAGAAATATGAATATATTTGTGAGAATCTGGCAACATGATAAACTTAAATATATATTTAGAAATTTGAAGCTATATCTTGATTGATTTTGAAATGTACGAAATTATTTGTGTAATAATATTCGATTGATGCAAAGTACACGGTTCCCTTAAAACAAATAAGTAAATGATTAAGATTGCATGCTTATTAAAAAATATTTTAAAAAATTCACACTCTATTTAAATCTTTTGTACTCATATTAGCAATAGGTATTGCGCATCCAATCAAAAACTGTATGACAATGTGAACTCAAAACTTTTCTTTTTTAACAATGATCACTTTATATATTTATCCTTTAAAAAATACAGAGTTTTGGGTTTTTTTGATTTAATTGATGTTGAGAATTCTCTAGCGGCGAAACAGTTGAGGCAGATACAAGTCCCATATATTTCCATTATTAATGGTTAACTTAAGTAAAGTGATGATATGAGATATACTTTAAATTATTGACTCAAGTAGATACCATTTTCTTTGTGTCATTTTAGAGTCTTTTTAAAATTAAATCTTTTAACTCGATAATTTTACGAAATGACAAGATCATTATAAAGTAAAAATGGGAACAAAAAGCCTTTGTGGCACAACATGAAATGTATAAGAGTCGATTTCAGTAGATTTGCAGTTCCATTGTAAGTTTGAAAACATAGAAAGGAGAATTACAATAGTCTTTATAAGCTTTTATTTTCAGAAAAATGCCATTTTATTCTGAGAACAATAACTCGTTAAATCATTTTAAGTACTAAAAAATGTTCAGTTATAATCTAAAACAGGTGAAACATTTTTGAATACGATAATTGTTTTGTAGTTCTTTGTAAACTAAAATAGTTTTATTGGTGATATACATAAAAAATTATGATATTCCCCCAAAACCACTCAATTTTGTAACAAATTTACAAAAAAAGATTGATATTTGTAAGAAATTTCTACGAATTTACTCACTACTATATTATACATCAATCAATTTTGAAAAATTATTTAATGTATGTTAGACATTTTATAGATTTTTTGCTGTTTGATTAACACCATTCTTAAGTAGTTATTTTACTGAGTAATAGTATCAATTAAAATGAATACCTTGTTTATATAACACGCTTTTATTAGCTTCACCTGTATGTAACGGAATCTTTGAACTCAGTTTTTACCCACTTTAAAAAGTCAGATTAAATTTTTGCGCACTTGATAAGAACCGATATAATACAATAACTTAATAATTTGGTTTCATTACCCTGATCAGAATCATCAGGATTAACGATTTCCCAATTCCAGATTTGGTGAATTATTCCAGATTTGGCGACTAAAAGATTAAGTTACAACCCTTATGTGAAAACGCTTATGGTTAATACAAGTAGAACAAATAAAAACATGTTCTTTATGCAAAAAAGGGGAGGATGTGTCAGAAATTTCTTAGTTCGATTGACTATAAAAGCGTGCTTTTTAAGTTTATTAAAATATTTATATAAGCAGACTCCTAGCAACAAATTTTCAACAACCCAATTTTATTACGTAAATAATCTCATCTTGCTGTTAAATAATGTGAGACAGGTTTTATATATTGCATGTAATGTATACTTTATTCACATAAATAACAGGTACATCGAGGGTTTTTTACACAAACATCACAGCACAACATTCAATTGAGTTCACCTTCCATAGAGTTGATCCACCATATAGTCTAGCTTTTGTGAGTCTTTGCGCAGCAAAAGAGCGTCCACGCATTGTTGGAAGAAGTCATTTTTGAAACAGTTGGACCTGAGCATAAAAAAATAAAAATACCTTTAGAGCAAATTGAGGGTTGAATGGGCTCAATTCATGACATCACATGATAAAGACAAACACGTGCTCTCCATTGCATTCAAAACAAACATTAAACTAATTGTACTTGTTGTTCTATTTGTTAAACTCAGATAAAATTTCAAATTTCATATTTGGGTAAAGATGTTTAAATGATAGGGAAAAAAAATCCTCAAAAAGTTTTTTTTAATTAAAAGAAAATCAGATTTTTTATGTTTATACTTTTAAATAAAATGCATTTTGTATACATATGTACTTTTTCAGAGAAAGTTTCTGCAAAGAGCAAAACTTGGCAACACCGGAGAGCGTGAACTGATTAGCTAGAAACACTAGATAGTTTTTATCGTGTGACTATGACGTCTCATGAGTTTTTGAATTGATTGGCTAGAATCACGTGGCTTTCACTATCATGTGACTATGAAGTCACATGAATTGAGCCCATTGCTCTTCATGCGAAATGAAGTTGTATAAAAAACATCTTTTTAACTTTTCATGCGGCTAAAGAGATTCACTTTGTAAGAAATTGTAACTCTTGAAAAAAGATAAATTAAAAATAAATCGTTTCGATTTAAAAGTATTTGATTTTCGATTTTTTAAACCAAGCCTTAAATTATTGTTTATCACATCTTTTCCTTAGAAACTAAAAAAATGTATTGCAATTTTTGGCTGTGAAACACATTTAAAGTGATAGTAAATATAGTCGATCCTTCATATTTAAAGATAACAAACCATTTATGATATATTAAATAGAATATTTATGTGACGTGTACAAACAAACTTGTGCCTAAAGATATTTTGACCCTGGGGTGGTCGCGTGGGGCACACAGTCACCCCAGGCTTACAAATCCTTTAATTCTGGAAAAACTGTTTATTTGTCACAAATATGACCTTCTCAGTATCCTCCTATATGACAGTCTTCATGGGAACTAAAATGTATTTGTCACATATCTCCTTCTTTTTTGGGAATGTTAAACGTTTTTTAACAATATTGAGGTACTTGGGGTGACTGAGTTTCCCACGTGACCATTTTCGATAGAAAATATTTTCTAAGAACAGGGGGCATTTTCCTCCTGAGAACGACTTAGTGGTTTTCATTGTTGCATTGTACGACTATAAATGTTTATAAATGTAAATCAACAGAATATGAAAAAAGAAATGGTTATCTGCGATTTGTATTGGATGAAGTTGAAACTTATCGAGAGCAAGGAAAGAACCTGATGAAATAATGCACATTAATCAGGATAGAGAAAGGATATTTGAGAAAAGCAAGGAACTTGAAACTTTTGAGTTGAAAGGAAAATTTACAAATGCTACCTATAAAACTCCATGAAGATAAGTATGAAATCGTAAGTGTACCACAAGAAACACTGCGCCCTGTCAAAAAGATACCAGCAAGAAAAATCTCAACACGCTATTTCTCGTTCATCAAAGGACAATAAAACTACAATAACTTGAACAAAATATGAAAGTTTTGCTAGAAAACACCATTCCTGTGTAATATTAGCAACACGTGTCTGTGATTAAAGTCATGCGCATTTAAAACATTTTAATTCAGTTTTGTTACATCTTTTTCTTCAAATTATCAAAGAAAAGTTGAAAGTTCTTTAAAAGAAGGCAAGTATACTTTCTCTAAATTAAATTAGTCACTGAAATTATATACGACTTTTATCGTGTACACTAAAAATAGCTATAAAAAAAGGGTTGGAAGGTGCACGATAACTAACGCTGGTATTTAGTGAGTGATTTATCCCATGTAAAACCTAATATACTGTATAAAATTTTTATTGAATTATTTGTTCGAAGATACTTAGAAATCCAGTCAACCTTTGTAACGCTTTCGAACGCTATCCGTTTACATTTTTATTTTTATAAAATTTAATCTGCAGTGTAAAAATAAATCATATTAGGTTTTAGTGTTTAGGTTCAAATGTGGAATTATATGGTACATGTTAAACTATTTTTCGAATTAAACTCTAATAGCAGGACTTTTCTAACAAATTTCGGAATGGCCTAATCAACTTTTGGAGTCGTATATATCAATGAAAATCTGAGCCATTACACGCTGTTGATGAAACAAAGAAATTTATTTGAAAATTATAGAAATTATTTACAAATTATTTTTTAATTTGAAATTTTTTATAAGAATTATTTTTTTCTAAAGTGAAAAATGAATAAAATTTTTATTTTTCCGAGAAGTTCTTAAATCGAGTGAAGGTCGGAGGATTATCTGTGGAAAGATATACATACCAAAAATTGTAAACGTACTTTCGAAATTACAGTTATTTTTATTAAAAGAAAAGAATTCATAACATGTATCGAATTATAAGTTAAAACAACAATTAGCTGATTTTTTGAATTAGGAAAAACTTTAATCTCTTAAAATTTTTTTATTCGAAATCTTAATACGTAACAAGGAAGATTGTCTCAAGTTTTATAGGAAAATCCTCACATAAAAAGCATTGGAATGAGATTGATTGAAATCCTTGACTTCGGTAGGACTTTTTGCATAACAACAAGCCCCTTCAAAAAATCCAGTAATAATAAATTAAAACTCAGCATTGTTAAAAGTATTGTTAAATGGGAAAATATTGCAAAAAAAGCCGTATATGGACAAAAAGTTGAGTCCGACATCAAAATCAACTGCTATAATATAATAATGAAATATAGTAATATCTCGACTTACGCTACCCCGACTTACGGGAATTCGGAGTTACGCGATTTTCAAATCTCGTCGTCGTCTTTAATCATTGAAATTTAAGCAAAATCACTGCCAGAGCGTGATAAGATAGGTAAGTTGATTGTAGAAGTTGTCGATATTGCCAGGCGAATAAATTTTTAAGTGGATAAAGGTGACATTCAAGAACTGCTGGATTCCCACAATCAGGAGTTGACAATGGATGAGCACATAGAAATGCATGAGCAAGAGCAAAGCACTGAACTTGAGTCTTTAGACCCAGTTCAATTAGAACACGGGTACTCAACCTTTTTTTCTGCTGGACCGCATACATATGTCAGCTACTTCACGCGGGCCGGATACGTATGTACGAGTATGTCATTTCACGCGGGCCGAATACGTATGTACGAGTATGTCATTTCCCGCGGGCCGAATACGTATGTACGAGTATGTCATTTCACGCGGGCCGAATACGTATGTACGAGTATGTCATTTCACGCGGGCCGAATACGTATGTACGAGTATGTCATTTCACGCGGGCCGAATACGTATGTACGAGTATGTCATTTCACGCGGACCGGATACGTATGTACGAGTATGTCATTTCACGCGGGCCGAATACGTATGTACGAGTATGTCATTTCACGCGGGCCGAATACGTATGTACGAGTATGTCATTTCACGCGGACCGGATACGTATGTACGAGTATGTCATTTCACGCGGGCCGGATACGTATGTACGAGTATGTCATTTCACGCGGGCCGGATACGTATGTACGAGTATGTCATTTCACGCGGGCCGAATACGTATGTACGAGTATGTCATTTCACGCGGACCGAATACGTATGTACGAGTATGTCATTTCACGCGGACCGAATACGTATGTACGAGTATGTCATTTCACGCGGACCGAATACGTATGTACGAGTATGTCATTTCACGCGGACCGGATACGTATGTACGAGTATGTCATTTCATTTCGCGGGCCGAATACGTATGTACGAGTATGTCATTTCACGCGGGCCGAATACGTATGTACGAGTATGTCATTTCACGCGGACCGAATACGTATGTACGAGTATGTCATTTCACGCGGACCGGATACGTATGTACGAGTATGTCATTTCACGCGGGCCGGATACGTATGTACGAGTATGTCATTTCACGCGGACCGAATACGTATGTACGAGTATGTCATTTCACGCGGACCGAATACGTATGTACGAGTATGTCATTTCACGCGGGCCGAATACGTATGTACAAGTATGTCATTTCATTTCACGCGGACCGGATACGTATGTACGAGTATGTCATTTCACGCGGGCCGAATACGTATGTACGAGTATGTCATTTCACGCGGGCCGGATACGTATGTACGAGTATGTCATTTCACGCGGGCCGAATACGTATGTACGAGTATGTCATTTCACGCGGACCGAATACGTATGTACGAGTATGTCATTTCACGCGGGCCGGATACGTATGTACGAGTATGTCATTTCACGCGGGCCGAATACGTATGTACGAGTATGTCATTTCACGCGGACCGAATACGTATGTACGAGTATGTCATTTCACGCGGACCGAATACGTATGTACGAGTATGTCATTTCACGCGGGCCGTATACGTATGTACGAGTATGTCATTTCACGCGGACCGAATACGTATGTACGAGTATGTCATTTCACGCGGGCCGGATACGTATTTACGGGCCGGATACGTATGTACATTCATTTCACGCGGGCCGGATACGTATGTACGAGTATGTATGTCATTTCACGCGGACCGAATACGTATGTACGAGTATGTCATTTCACGCGGACCGAATACGTATGTACGAGTATGTCATTTCACGCGGACCGAATACGTATGTACGAGTATGTCATTTCACGCGGACCGAATACGTATGTACGAGTATGTCATTTCACGCGGGCCGAATACGTATGTACGAGTATGTCATTTCACGCGGACCGGATACGTATGTACGAGTATGTCATTTCACGCGGACCGAATACGTATGTACGAGTATGTCATTTCACGCAGGCCGAATACGTATGTACGAGTATGTCATTTCACGCGGACCGAATACGTATGTACGAGTATGTCATTTCACGCGGACCGGATACGTATGTACGAGTATGTCATTTCACGCGGGCCGGATACGTATGTACGAGTATGTCATTTCACGCGGACCGAATACGTATGTACGAGTATGTCATTTCACGCGGACCGAATACGTATGTACGAGTATGTCATTTCACGCGGGCCGAATACGTATGTACAAGTATGTCATTTCACGCGGACCGGATACGTATGTACGAGTATGTCATTTCACGCGGGCCGAATACGTATGTACGAGTATGTCATTTCACGCGGGCCGGATACGTATGTACGAGTATGTCATTTCACGCGGGCCGAATACGTATGTACGAGTATGTCATTTCACGCGGACCGAATACGTATGTACGAGTATGTCATTTCACGCGGGCCGGATACGTATGTACGAGTATGTCATTTCACGCGGGCCGAATACGTATGTACGAGTATGTCATTTCACGCGGACCGAATACGTATGTACGAGTATGTCATTTCACGCGGACCGAATACGTATGTACGAGTATGTCATTTCACGCGGGCCGGTATACGTATGTACGAGTATGTCATTTCACGCGGACCGAATACGTATGTACGAGTATGTCATTTCACGCGGGCCGGATACGTATGTACGAGTATGTCATTTCACGCGGGCCGGATACGTATGTACGAGTATGTCATTTCACGCGGACCGAATACGTATGTACGAGTATGTCATTTCACGCGGACCGAATACGTATGTACGAGTATGTCATTTCACGCGGACCGAATACGTATGTACGAGTATGTCATTTCACGCGGACCGAATACGTATGTACGAGTATGTCATTTCACGCGGGCCGAATACGTATGTACGAGTATGTCATTTCACGCGGACCGGATACGTATGTACGAGTATGTCATTTCACGCGGACCGAATACGTATGTACGAGTATGTCATTTCACGCGGACCGAATACGTATGTACGAGTATGTCATTTCACGCGGACCGAATACGTATGTACGAGTATGTCATTTCACGCGGGCCGAATACGTATGTACGAGTATGTCATTTCACGCGGACCGGATACGTATGTACGGTATGTCATTTCACGCGGGCCGAATACGTATGTACGAGTATGTCATTTCACGCGGACCGAATACGTATGTACGAGTATGTCATTTCACGCGGGCCGGATACGTATGTACGAGTATGTCATTTCACGCGGGCCGAATACGTATGTACGAGTATGTCATTTCACGCGGACCGAATACGTATGTACGAGTATGTCATTTCACGCGGGCCGGATACGTATGTACGAGTATGTCATTTCACGCGGGCCGAATACGTATGTACGAGTATGTCATTTCACGCGGGCCGGATACGTATGTACGAGTATGTCATTTCACGCGGACCGAATACGTATGTACGAGTATGTCATTTCACGCGGACCGAATACGTATGTACGAGTATGTCATTTCACGCGGACCGAATACGTATGTACGAGTATGTCATTTCACGCGGACCGAATACGTATGTACGAGTATGTCATTTCACGCGGACCGAATACGTATGTACGAGTATGTCATTTCACGCGGACCGAATACGTATGTACGAGTATGTCATTTCACGCGGACCGGATACGTATGTACGAGTATGTCATTTCACGCGGGCCGAATACGTATGTACGAGTATGTCATTTCACGCGGACCGAATACGTATGTACGAGTATGTCATTTCACGCGGGCCGGATACGTATGTACGAGTATGTCATTTCACGCGGGCCGAATACGTATGTACGAGTATGTCATTTCACGCGGACCGGATACGTATGTACGAGTATGTCATTTCACGCGGGCCGGATACGTATGTACGAGTATGTCATTTCACGCGGACCGCAACATGAGGATAAATGCAGGGGGGAATAAATGCTTTAAAACCAAGATAACATTTGAAATTTAAAATGTGGAAAATATTGATCAAAATATTATAACTCCTGTTTTGCCTTTTGTTATTATTATTTTTTATATTTTATATTTTTGTCACTAACACTAAATTAGAAGCATTTAAGAAACACTCCATCACAATTTCTGCATCAGTAAACGGCTTCGTATGATTACCAATAATATAACGATCTTCATACTATGTCTGTTATCGCTGTGACATTACCACTGACAAAGCAATTTGTTGCTGTTGCAAAGATTATTCAACTGAGCCTATTTATCACCTCTTGAAAGAGATATTCGAGGACAAGTGTTATTGAAAGATTCCTGCTTATTGGTATTTTTTAAATACAGCACTTTCGTGACAAATCAAACAATTACTGATCCATGTTTGTTTTTCACTACAAAATAGTCAACCTCCCAAACGTCTTGAACCGATCTATTTTCTTCGAATGTTTTTCGCTTGCAAGATATGAAAGATAGTTAAAAATTACTAGTTCCATCCATAAAATTATCGCTACTCGACTGTTGTCTGTTATCACTAACCGTAACCGTTCCAAATAGAAAAAGAATATCAATTCGAACCCGTACGACACCGACAGCAAAAAGCAAAGTGATATATTTGATTTCTTGACAAAGAATTTCCCACAAAATTTTAAATACAATGTTCCTAAATAAGTAAATTTTTCACTGCAATGGACCATAGGCGGGCCACTTAAAAAAGCTCAGTGGGCCGCATGTGGCCCGCGGGCCGCAGGTTGAGTATCGCTGAATTAGAAGATCGAATGACGGTTGCTTATTTGACAAAAGGGCCTCAATTTAATTGAAAAATTGTTACAAAATTATTAGCTTGCTATAAGGGAATTTTGCGGGAGAAAAAAAATCTTTCAACCTGCAGAGAGAGAGTCTACTTGTTAGTTTTTATGGCACCTTCTACATCAACATAACTTTGGTGTACGATTTTGTATTCGTGTTATCTAATTTTTTTTTTACTAAACATTCTGTTCTCTACATTAGTATTTTCTTTCGGCTCTGACCTCCTCAACTGTAAATAATTTTCATCTATTTACATACGAAATTATACCCTGACTTACGCGAATTTGATTTATGCGTTTATCACTCAATCCCACCTATCGCGTAAATTCGGGGTATTACTGGGACCGTGAGTAACCTAGTGGTTAGAGCATCGGACTTCAGACCGGAAGGCCTGGTTTCGATACCCGTGTCACCAAATACATACGGTGTACGTGCTCGTTAAATCAGTGGGTACGAAAGTCTTGTGGGCTGAATCACGAATGCAGGGGACTGGAGAATATTTCCCCTCCCTTTCAGTTCCATACTTAAATTTTGGAGGTAGATTCGGTGGTGTTGCCATCTATCGTCCCTTCGGGAATTTCTCCGAGCTAAATCGTACTGTCACCTACCTGTATGGTGCTCAAGGCCAACGACAGGCGTACATCCAGCTCCTTGCCACGATGAATTTCACGGGCCTCGATCTAACTACGTCAGACAGGTGGCATTAGAAACAACAACGTGGTATTACTGTAATCAAAAGTGGTTAGTGGCTTACACAGACTGCTTCCGTGGAAGGAGTTATATATTTTTTTAAAAAAGTAGATAAAAGCACAGAAACGTAATTTTTACGCTAAAAATTGAAAAAAATCGTTGTTCTATGGGAGGGGGTTGGAATCCCCACCTTATATATATACATTGTACGCCGTTATAGGTGCTTCATCAACGGATTTGTCATTAAGATATACCATACTGAAGGTATAGTGGATGCTAAATCTTTCAAAATTTGGAATCATTCCGACGGCGTAGTATGGAAGTTCTGTCAAATCAGGTGTCGACTCTATGTTACTTGACAATGGTTCAAATTTACGATGTGTTTCACAAATAATCTTTCTGTTGCCTCTGAGTGGGACTAACTCATTACCTGTTGCAGGATGAGCAAATAGCGCCCCCCAAGACAGTCATAAAACTGAGACATTTGTCTCATTAAACTTATTAAAAAATTAAATATGCTTGCAGCTATAGATGGTATGAAATTAACATAATAAATAAAATAAAAATATCACTATTTAATTTAAATTACATTTATTGATTTTTAAGGTACAAGTTATACCTTTGAGATGCAAAGTTAACAAATGAATGCAATATCAATTTAAAAAGGTGCAGGCTTCCGCTTCTCCAATGTGGTCCTCGAGTCCTTGCCCACTCTGCCTTTTAAATGTTTGGCAATTTAGTTTAATATACACATTCTGAAAAACCAACCAACGCACATAACAAGAATTTTTGAAAGACGATCATGAAGAATGGTAAAAAATCAACTTAACCACTTGAATAAATATTTACTTTAGTGAGAAATCCGAGCCAGAGAAAAATTACGTGGTCCGTCGCCAAAAGCCCTCGTGTAGCTGAACAGTGCGACGTTAATATTCAATCAATCAATCAATCAACCGAGCCAGAGAAGTTGTATAAAGAACCAAAGTTGTCCAATAGATTCAAAAAAGCTAAACACATACATTTGCCTCAGAAAGCGTGTGTACAGGGAATCATGTTACGTGTTTATGCTATAATTACTATTAAAATCTCACTTCAGAAAATCTAGATACCCCTCAGGGATTCTTCAAGGCTGTTGTTGTTGCTAATGCCACCAGTTTGACGTAGTCAAATCGAGGCCTACGGAATTCATCATGGCAAGGGGCTAGATGTACGCCTGTCGTTGGCCGTAGTCTTGAGCACCATACAGATGACAGAACAATTTAGCTCGGTTCCACCCTAATTTTGAGGAAGAACAACCTGGGGGAGGGTCAGGGGCCAAAGGCTTTGATATTCAAACAACAACAGCAAAATCCACCTTAACATGAGAATACAAGAAGGACCATTAAATAATCACCAATCCCTCCACCTAAAGTCTGCGTATACTTACAAAGTAGAGCTTTTAAAGATCTTTAATTATGAGATAATCACACTATGTAGTGTTTAAAAGTAATTATAAACTTGTATAATGATTTATATCTAGAATTTGAGGTTTGAATGCTTATGTGATTCCATGGTAGGTAACAGAAAAGTGATCGATGTATTATTGAAATAGCAACGTAACCACAGAAGAGACCACTAAGAGAGTTGAATCGCTGCCAAATATCTTGAGAGAGTTATAGAAAGAACGGAATTGCTTAAAAAGTATTCTTTCAGTTGCAATCTATTATCCTAAATGTTTTTTCCAGTGTTCGCAGGTTTCTGACGCACGCGATTTGTGTCTTGTCAAGTTATAAATATTTGTATTATTTTATGTAATAACTAGCTGGTATACCCGTTCTTCGCACGGGTGAATTTAAAAATTAAAAAATACAGACTGAAGGATAAAAAAAAGTTTTTAATAAGTTAATTTTACGTGAATTGTATAAATTAAACAAAAAAGAAGCCTTTTACATAACTCAGCTGAACAAAAAAAACCATGTTTGCTAAATTTTAAGTCTTTAGATATAATTGCTGATTTTTTTTATTGTTATTGTTATTTATGAGATGCCTCGTAACTTTCTTGTGGGTTGATTTTTGAAAACACCTACCTGCTCAGCAAAAGTAACACATTGTTACAAATTTTGTGTAATAAACGCTAAAAATAGTGTAAATAATTTTTATCTGGATGTGTAATACGTTAATATTACTTTCTGATGCATTTATTTTATGTTAAATAGCTGTTACCCGCGACTTCGTCCACGTGGAGTTTAACACAAAAAAGTGTTTATTCACTTCGCAGAGTTTACGAAAACTTTTCTTCTACTTTGTGAATCTGTTTCTTTTTTATTTTATTTTTTTCTTTGCTTTTTGTTGAGCAAGGAGGGAAAGGGACGCATGACCTTTGACACTGTCGATGGGGTGAGGACTTAAGTCTTTAGGATCAAAATAGGTCTAAGTAGCAAGTATGGTGAAACGCGAACACAAATGAAGCCACAAGGAAGGGGGTAAAAGGGACGCATGAACTTTGACAATGCAGTTAAGGACTGTAAAATCATTAGGATCAAGACATGAACGGGAAATGTCGCGAATGGCAGCAACCTAATCAAAGAAAAAAGTTTGATATAACTGCTTGCAATCGTTGATACAGAAGGCTCACGAAATAAAATAATCCCTATTAAGGTATCCGACTACCCTAAAACCATGATTTTTTTCAAAAATTGGCAAATTTTTTTATGACTTTATTTTATAGACCATTTTATTAACTTAATAACAATACCAAGTACTTTATTTTCCCTCCACTAATTCAAAAACTACAAGCATTTTAGTAAAAGCAAATGCCATAACTTTACACAAGATGTCAAACTTTAAAATGCGTTTTACTCGAAATGTGTTTTTTTCGAAAAACTCAAACGGGGACCGCGATTGCTCAAAAAGTTTTGAAAATAATTAGCTGAAATTTTTTGCTTATGTTTTGCATAACATAAAAAATTTTGATCTTCAGATTTATCAATCACTGTTTTATTTCAAAATTTGCAGTTCTTTATGTGAATATAGTCAATGTTTTTAAGCAATTTCGTATAATGACTTAGATAAAATGCTCTAGTTTTTGTAAAAAAAATATCTCTTATCGTGAAGGTCACTTCAAACAGGAATAACAAAGTAACACATCAAAATTGAAAAATTGAGAATTTGTTCATAAAATCTTTGTACAGAGCGGGCCCCGTTTATTAATTTTTCACATTTTTACTAGTTTTCCCATTTTAATAATAATAATATTTTTCTTTTTTTTACCAATTTTAGGATTTTTTTTTTTCTTAAAATATACTAAATAAATATAAAAATCACAAAAAGATCTCCATATCTCCTTTTTTTCAAAAAAAAAGTTGTCGCAAAATACCTTAAATAAAAATAATCCCTATTGAATAAAAATAGTCCCTATTGAAATAAATAATCCCTATTTGAATTGGATATTGCTCACCATTTCATTAGTTTTAATTTTATTTTCTCGGAATCTTAATTTTTTTTTCTAAAATAAAAGTAGCCTAAGTTATTCCTTATAACATTAGCTATCTGCCAGTGAAAGTTTCGTCAAAATTAGTCTAGCCGTTTTAGAGATTAGCCGGAACAGACAGAAAGACAGATAGCTAGACAGACAAAAATTTAAAAAATTGATTTTTTCATATAAGTACCGTATATACTTTTAAATGCATTTTATGAAAAGGTTCTTAATTTCAAATTACAAACAGACACTTCATTTTTATTTATATGTATAGATCTGGGGATTTTTACTAATATATGAATTTACGACGTTAGAGAAAAATCAATAAAAATTTTATTGTTTCAGAAAGACTTCAGAGATCTTTGTATGAACATGAAAGTTGATCGCGTCTGTACGCAGACTTTCGAAGACAAGTGTATGGTTGTTATAAATAGAAAACTGACAGGAAAGTCATTTCCATAAAGTGCAAACGACCTTCCGCATGTACAAACTTTGTGAAACATGAATTGGGAATTTTGATTGCGCTAAAGACAGTAGCACTGAATAAAAAGGTGTTTGTAAAGTCAAATGAGTTTCAATGTCTTCCCGCGACATGGTTTATGAGGTTGGAGGTGTTGATGATGCAACACAATGCTAATTTTAACTCGTGGTTATAAAATTCCAGTTTCATCTAAGTGGAGAGATTTGGTATCAGTAGTTTTTGTGTGGCTCTGTGACGAGAAGCTGATTTTAAAAATAATCTGATAACCTTGAAGATATTCATTCTGATTTGTCCGTTAATATTGAGGAATTATATAAGGCACTAACCTGCAAAAGGTATGGACGTCGGATTCCCGGAAGAGTTGATAGCATTCTTCGCAAACCCTGTCCAGTCTGGCGAACTTGGCTTTGTCGTACACACCCATGCAGCCAAGGTCGGAGAAACTTCTCTTGGTGCTTCTCTGTGCAATAACGCTGTTGATTACCAACAGCAGAAACAATACGCTAGTAACAAATTTTGATTCCCTGTAACAAATTTATGTCCAATGAAATCATGCATTTTATTTTTTTAAAAAAGATTTTGTTTTAAAATACACCTAACTCTCTCTCTTTTTTTACACGGTAGATAAGTTTTGTTAAAAATCGTGTAGGTAAAACAAAACACACTATAAGAAATGATGCAATTTGTGTGGTAAAAAAAACGACGTGTAAGATGAATACAGAAGCTGTGCATGCCGCGGTAGCCAACTCGTCGTGGTCACGAGCTCGTGGCTGGCGTGTCACGAGTTCGAGCCCTAGTGTAGGGGGGCTGATGCACGCTCAAACGTCCTCCCGTTGGGGGTGGTTGTGGTGGTTAGGAGGGTGCCAGCTCATGTGTCGTCCTCGTCACTTAACCATGGTTCAAAGCCGTCCGAGGTCCGTTGCCAAAAGCCCTCGTGTAGCTGAACACAGAGCGACATCAATATTCACTCACTCACTCACGCACGTTAAGTTGGTCGTGACTCAAAGTCCTCCTCGTGGCGTGATATGATAGTTTGGAGAGAAGGGCGCCAGCTCAGGTGTCCTCACTTGATCGTGGTTGAAAACTGCTAGGTCCGTTGCCCATAGCTCTCGAAACATTTACTCTCCTGAAGCAGTGTAAGTTGAAATGAAGAGCTATATTTAATTCTAAAATCATGTAAAATGTAACGAAAAATCAACTGTATAAATGTTTACATATGTGTAGTTACACTTACATGTTTATCATGATAATTTAATTCATACATGTTTCAATTAATAATTAAAATAAAATTAGGAATGAATGCTTATTGCTTTAAGAAAGAATAAAAAGTTAAAATACAAGTACCAGAAAGGATAGTAATGTTTCTCGTCTCAATATCAATCTTAAACATAACTTAATTCAGTGGCGCAACAGCCCATGAGGGCCAATCAGTACCAATCACTGTGACCATATCAGTATACGCGACCTGGGCCCTAAAGTGTTTGAGTAGATGTACCAGTCAGGTGGTCAGTCTGACGCAAAACTCCCAGAATAAACATATTTATGGCAAGATTAATTGAAATCGAAAGACTTCGATTGTGTTATTTAGCCATGAAAAAGGAAGAGCATTTTTTTTTCTTCTTTCATGTTATTTCACAGCCATGTTAAAATACTGTGTAAAATAAGAGATTTATATATATCAGATGGAAATATTCGGTCTAATTCTAACCAAAAATTATTTTTTTCTTGTTACATCAATTTTAATTTCGTGACTTTATAATACAACTACTTTTTACTCATCGCCTGGTAAAGGAATTGTGCCGCATCGTTATAACAACGGATTGGGAGATGATGCCTGCTTCTCCGAGACGAAGAGGGTTCAGAAAACTTAACAAGCTTTTAATTTCTTTGAATGAATAAGGAACGTCCCCTCGACAGTTTCTTTGAGTCGTGAATAATTTTTTCTGCTATCTGTATTATGTAATAAACAGATTCCAAAATGGCGATTTAAGAAAAATTAAATACATATATATTTGCTTTCACATACAAAATTTCGCATCACTACTTTAACGTTAACATTTTTGCATTTCAGAGTATTCCTTAAAATATACTAATTACATTTAAATAAAAAAAAGATTTATTTTAAAAAATTCGAAGGAAAAGGCGTCTGTAAAACACTCAAAAAAAGATTAAACTGAAAAAATCTGTAGGAATACAAAAAAAAAAAAGGAAAATTAATAAGGAAACCTTTGCTAAATTAAAAATTCTAAGCATCTCGAAAAATGTATTTTACAAAGATATACACAAAATACCAAAATATTAAAAAATAATTAAAACCATTAACAAAATGTGTTTTAGGGAAAACAAAATTACACTCTAAACATTGATAAACAAGGTCGATAAATTTTAATTTATGTCGAGCTGAAGCAACACGAGGTCTACTAGTGGCAGACCGCGCAATTTTGAATCACACTCAAGGGCTGAAAACATGCACCTAAGCTAGTGCCTCCCCTACCCAAACTTCCACAACACGTCAGCAGGAGGATTTGTGTGCATGCAAGTGCAGCATATCCTCTACACCAGGGGTCGGCAACCTTTTAGCTGTGGCGTGCCAAATGAATTTATCAATATGATTCAGCGTGCATCCATTTCTCCATTCAGTTAATGTTAAAAGATTCTGGTTGGCTGTGTATCCATTTGAGCATGGCTGCCTGACCTTCGGCATCCGTTAAAAAACGTTGACATTTAAATGTCTTCTTCAAATTTGGGAACAATCAAACGTCCGACGGCGCCAAATCTGGGCTGTAAGGAGGTGATGGAACCACTATGAATTTCAGCTTTTCCATGACGTCCTGTGTTTGTGCACTGCAATGCGATCTTGCATTGTTGTGATGCAAAAAAAAAAATATTCCTCTCCGGTCTGATTCTACGGATGCGTTGCTTGAGTTATCGTAATGTTGCACAGTACCTGTGGGAATTTACCGTCAATCCTATATTCGAGAAAATTCCATGTAGAGCACACCGCTTGCATCCCAAAAGATGGTGAGCATGACTTTTGTTGCTGACATTAAAGTTTTGTTGACACTCGGAGAACAAGGATGACGATATTCCTTGGATTGCCTCTTGCTTTCTGTGTCATAATGATGAATCCAGGATGCTAAAGTTCAGGCAGCCGTGCGCAAATGGATACGCAGCCAACCAGAATTTTTCTTCACGGACGGTACGAAGAAATGGATAGAAAGATTGAACAATGTTTAGCTGTTAGTGGTGACTATGTTGAGAAATGAGTTTACAGTAGGTAAGAGTAATAAAATTCATTCATTCTGATATACCTCTGTTATTATATTATCTTGTCGAATACTTATTTTAAACTATTGGAGACCTTACTTATCAATCACCCCTCGCACACGCAGAGAAGAAGAATATATGTCAATAATATAGCTGTTTACAGTTTTATTATTTACTCATTGGCAAAAAAAATAAGCACACCAAGAAGGAGTCGTCCAAATGAAACGAAATTTTACATACGTAATGACTACTTTGATATAAGTAAATGATTAAAAATCAAAGAAAAAGTATAATTTATCTCAGAAAAAAAGACAAAAGAACGGAGGATTTAATACCCTGTCGAACCCCCTCTAGCGCGAATGCACGCTGCGGTACGATCGGGCATTGAGGCATACAAGTTTTGTATTATCTCTTGAGACATTTCGTCCCATATTTGCCGTAACCTTGCCCCTTGTTCATTCAAACTCGTGGGATGCCCAACTCACCACCCCAAATGATCCCAGTTATGCTGGATTGGAGAAAAATCTGAGGATCGGGTAGGCAAAGAAAGGATAGTAACATTGTGGAGACAGTCTTGTGACACCTTTGCCGTGTGAGGCCGAACATTGTCTTGTTGAAAAATAGCTCTTGGGAGCCATTGAATGAGTACCAACACATGTGGTCACAGGATGTCATGGACATACAGTTGGGCTGTCATGGTGCCACGGATCAATACTAGGAGTGACCGTGTGTTGTTGGCAATGGCACCCCATACCATCACATGAGCTGTGTGTCGCTGTAAAGCAAAGGCAGGATTGAAGCGTTCACAATGGGGACGAGCACGATTGTCATCACTGCTGAGAGATTGAACCTGGATTCATCGCTAAAGACGACCTTGTTCTATTCCACTGCAGTCCAGTTTCCTCGTGCGCGGCACCACTTCAAACGGAGGCGTCGATGGGTGAGCGTCAAGGCAGCACACGTAATGGTCTCCGCGAACCCAAATGTCCTTCAGCCAAGCGCCTTCGTATGGTTCGAGAAGACACAGCGACCCCTAATGAAGGTGCTACCTGTGCATGGATGGCGGCCGATGAAGCAATTGGCTATACGTGTGCATTTCTAACGATGTGGTGGTCTTCTCCACGACTGGTCTGTCGAAGGCATCCTGAGCCTGGTCTTATGTAAATGACATCTCTCAGATCCACTGGGCCCAACACCTCCTCACAACACAATCAGAGCGGCCTAATTGACGAGCTACTCGCCTAGTTGACCACCCAGCTTCCTTCATGTCGATGATTCTACTCTTCTCATACTGCGACCGCTGCTCATATTGTTTTCGAAAACGACGTAATGGCATGTCTACCTTAGTTCTTCCTTTGTAAACGATTGAGCACCCTCAAACAAGCTTTGGTTACCTGTTTTATTCTCCAAGGAGAACGACGTTAAACGCCCTCTACTGGCTATACGTAATGCGCAATCACGCTGCATATCTAATTATTGCATATCTTCCTGACATGTACCTTTATGCCAAGTTTCGTTACGATCCCGCATTTATTTCTTAGTGCGCTAATTTTTTTTGTCCATGAGTGTATATTAATTTTTCATTATTTAAAGATATTTCTTAACACAAAAATAAACATAAAATATAAATATTTCTTCAACGAAAATGAAGCTAATTAAAATTGTCCATACATTGTGTATTCTTAAACATATTTTTTTAAATAAGAAATATACAGCATAAAAAATAAGTATTTTTTCTTTATTATAGTTAAGCAAAAAGATTAAAAAAAATATTAATGCGAACCTAGTGCTTGCACCGCTCTTACATATCACAAAATAAGGGGAATAATACCTTTAATTATTTTTAAGTTGTCAGGCATCGTAATATAACAGATTATATTACAGCCTTCATAATTTTTCCCAAATAATTTAATCTCAATTCTTAAGCAACCATCCAGAAAAGCCCTCGAGTAGCTGAATAGTGCGACATGAATATTCACTCACTGAAAAAAAAATATCTGGAACTTTTTATCGTCTTGTGTGTGACAATGACACATATAGATTTTTATGTCAAAAGAAAGTAACATCTCTTTTCATTTCAAAGGAAGATTCCGCACCACTCTTCAATTTCACCAACACGAAATATAGATTTGAAATACACATATTCGAGAAGTGTCAGAATATAATTTTTCCTACAAGATAAATATCAAGAATAAATTGACATATTTTATAACGAAATAAAACATTCTATTCTATGATTAACATTTTTTTATTTTCCTGTGCACTTGTATTCATGTAAAGATAATTAAATTAGATTTAAAATTAAATTTCCCATATAACATATAACATTTAACTTTCGTTTTCCGCTACATCTTCAAGTAATAAATTAAGCACCCAATTATTTCTCCGAGCAGATGGTCCAAACAAAACACTTCTAATCCCAGATCATTATTTTTACAGTCCTATATGTCAGCATTAATTTTTAAATATAACCCATAACTAAGAACGGTACTTAGCACATCTGGATATAAGCGGTAAAGCCACTTATACCTCACTTAGGCGTCTTTTTCTCTCAGCGATAGACATGTAGATTACTCACTGAATAAAACCGTTTTTAAAACATCTTGATGTGGACTTGAAACATCACATACAATCACAGTATATCAGTAACGTTTCGAAAGAAGCATAGCAATTTTTATTCATTCATTAAGATATCTTTTAACAACCTATTTACCGACGCCAACTGCCTATGATTTGGGCATGGGTTGTGTGTATTTATTTCATTTACTGCTAAATCATCATCTTTTAGTTAAAGTTTAAATGAAGAGCAAGGCTTGGAGCCTATAACCATAAAAAGGGATGAAATGGATTTTGAAGGTTGGATGATTTTTTTGAGAAAGTACTAGATGTTGAACTATAAACAGGAATATGTTCGTTGGGAAAATAAATATTAAATCAGTGCTTCTCTCAAACTTTCTATAATTGCGACCTAAGTTTCAAGCATAATTTTCATCGCGCCCCCCTTCCACAAGATAACAATATATTGAATTCAATAATAATATTTTTGTTGTAAAGCTGCAATACGACTTTAATTATAAACCGTTCAAATTATCAAGATCAGCATTAAATTTTGAATATAATTTTAGGACATGCCCATAGGGTCACTGGTAATTATTAAACATGTTTTTAACTTAATACTGTTAAGTTAATGATGAAACATATTGCACAGTATACATCAGTCTAAATGTATATTTTACTTTTTATTATGCCAGAATGTATTTTTTGTGTGGCTTTCTTTCAGTAAATTCATAATTTTTTTAAAATAATCTTATGTTTTCGACTTTTCGATATGCTCGCCCCCTTTGTAGGGTTATCCTGCCCCCCTAGGGGGTGCACCCCACAGTTTGAGAAACACTGTATTAAATGGATAGTAGAATTTTAATAAAGTTATAATTTTTAATTTCGCTTCTATACATCTAAACATACTTTGTTGCAGCGTTGGTTTCAACAACTCAACTATATCGTTTTCGCCATGAAAAAAAAATCATGCAGCAGTGGCAACAAAAACAAATGATTTCTAGAAAAAAAAAGTCCACTTCATAAACAAAACGATTTGATGAAAAATATAAATAATTCGTTTGTTTAATGTTCGAATGTTTCCAGATAGTAAAAGTGATATAATACGTTCTACATTTATGCATAAAAATGAACATCATCATGAAAGACGATATGATATTCAAAATTTAAAGTAACAGAAAAGTGTTCCTTAAACTTGAAATGGGTCTATTCGCGTACTTTGTGAAGGTCCCCTTGGACCTCACTTTGAGAACGAGAATAAGTTGGAGTCATATAAGAACCAGTAGCCATTTTTATAAATAACTTTCTTTATTTGGTTATCTTATCCAAATAGTATCAAAGACTTATTAACAAATATATCTAAATAGCTTTATGAGGTTTAAAAGATTTTCTCTTAAATATTTAATGATCTAATTAATTAACAATTAGAATATCGATCACGCAGAGATTACCACGATAAGAGATCCCAGAATTATAATCAATAATGTTCCTATTGAACATTTAACTTTAATCTCACTCCTGATATAAAACTTTAATGAGACTTTAATCAATATTTACCACACTGCAGTTCAGCTCAGCTTTTTCGGAGATTTTATCCTCCTAGAAATATCCAATAATATCTTTCTAATTTCACTATTATAACTTCTTACTTCAATCTCTCTCTCCTACTGCTCTAACTTTACGATTCCGTTTAACTTAAATACTTTATCTAATCTGCATAACAAGGAATCCTGTTCTCTTTTTGGAGCTGATTGGAAATAGGTAGGGAATTAAATTTCCCTAAAAAAGACGACTCAGAAGGTTAGTGATAAAGTTCCGTATAGATTTGTCACAAAACTTCCTACTAATCATTTTGGGGAATAATGGTTCTTTAAATATTATTCTATTGAAAACTTTCCTCCTCCGAAGAAGACGCGATTTATTCAAATAATGGCTTGTATTTAAAGATTAACTTTCAAGTTCGAAACAGAGAGAGGTTAGAAGCTAAGCTGATAGCAGCTAGTGTTTAACATAAAACTAGGCGAGAGCGCTTCGTACATTATTTCATTAATATTAAGATTGACGATTTGCTCAATTACTTACAAATATTTAGATGTATTGCCAGAACGTGCTAAGAGTACGTGATCCGATTTATAATTGTGTCTCCAATTATCTAGTCTACCTCGCTATTGCTCCCATATTTATCTATTGGTGCATTTCTTAACTTGAGTTGTTAAAATTTGTGACATTGTTGAGAAAAGTTAATAAATTAGACTTTGTTTTGACTATGTGGCTAATTTTCCTTCTATGCCTCGTACATTAATGGATGTGTCTGGCCATCCATTACAAACTGATTATTAAATATGTACATGATTTCTGGTTTATTATGCTTAAAATTCATCTTTTCCGAGTATGAAAATCTTGTGTGTGTGGCTTCGAAGTTGATTTCTGTATTCTTTTTTTAAAATTATTTAAAGAAAACTCCTAATAAACTTCCATCAAGTATTTTGTTCCCCTAGTTATAAAAAATCGAATAAAGTTTTTCAGCAAGCAATAATTAATCATTTCTTTAATTCATTCCTTTTTATTCAGGCGAGTCTTATTAGTCATTACGAATTTCATCTTAACAATTAATATTGCGAATGTTTTCCCAAACGGGAAAAAGAAATTTTAATCAATTATATTTTAATGCTCCATTTTTTGTATGTAATACTTTTTAATTATTTGATATATTTAATAATTTATTTAAACATTTTATGTCATTTATAATTATTTAATTATTTTTTTTCAAGATGTATTTAATTAGTTGCATCATAATATATAAATGAAAAAATTGGATATACATGTTGTATTTCTGTGTTGAACTACTTCATACCTGAGTAGCAAAATTTTTTTTAAAAAAATTCATTCTTAATGTGTATAAATTTACAGACGTTCGGCATTTCTATGAAACTAAAAATGAATAATTAATAATTCAAAAAATTAAGCTTAAGACACAATGTAACTTTTTAATTAAAATCCATGTAAGTTTATTCAGTGGCTATCAGTGCTGAAATCAAGTTTCAAGTAACTGTATTGAATTCAAAACGCAAACCTTTTTGTATAATTTTAGGAGAATTGTTTTTCTCAGAGATGTATGTAAATTTGCAACAAAAATTAATAAAAAAAAATCAATAGCAAATATTGAACAAAAAATATTAAGGACTAACAAGAATATAAGTAATATAACAACAGAAAAAGTGAATATAATATTCAAAAAAAAAGTTTCAGCTATTTATGTAGGTTTTAGAAACTGTTTTTGTTCATTAAAAGTTTTACAGGCCTTTAGAAATTTTTTAAAAACATAAAAGCTCTAAAAAAGTTCTATTGCTAGAGCTAAGAATCAAACTTTTCAATTATTTTTTTCAGTCTAAACTGTCATTACGTTAAAAGTGATATCTCATTTTAACTAATACTTAAGTATTTAATATACAAACAATATACATTTTGTTCACTGTTTGCCCATTTTAAAAAGATTTGATTTTTATTTTAATATGAGAAAGTATACAGAACAAAAGAATTTTGAAAACTATACAATAGTTTTAATCATACAAAGCTCTATAAAAGCATTTTTACACTAAAAATTTCTTGTTTAACATAACTAACTATGAAAAATATGTTGGGGTAATACTTACATTATTGTTGGAATATCTCGACTCGAAGCCGGTATGTTGAAGCCAGAAAACCCTTTTCTGTATTTATACGCATTCATTGAATACTTTTTGAGAAATTCGTAACGAAAATCATATTTTTACATCAGACGATAAAACCAAAAGTAGCCCCCTGAGAATTTTGTAATTAGTTAAGTTCCGCAGAGAGGACAGCAGGTCCTGGTCAGCCGAAAGTGGTAATCAAAGTAACAGGACGGCAGTGTAACTCGTTCACAAGCTCACAAGATTCATTTCATCTTAGCACAAGGCACATCAGTGGAATAACTAATACCCTTCATATTTAATGCGAAAATTCTTTGCTTTTTTTCATCTTATTTTGACAGTTAATAGATGGCAAAAGAAAATCTAAAAAAAAGTTACCAGCTGAGAAATCGCATTCCCAAAACATTCGTCCAGTGTCGCTCAAGTTTTGATATATTGTGTGGCAATAAACAATTATTAATTATTTTGGCAAGCGACCAAAGAATTACGATCCCCCGGTGAATTTTTTCTGGAGGGGGTAGGAACGAATAAGAATGATAAAAATAATAAAATAAAAATCTGATAAAAAAACAGATATTTTTTTTCAAAAAAAATTATCTTCCTACACGTATTTATTATGTTATCGCGCTATTTTTTTTCACTGAATTCTTTCTTTTTTTTCGAATATAATATGAAGAAATCACACAAAGTAATTCTTACTTCAAAGGAGGGGGGATTGAAACTCTGAAATGACATCTTCATTATGCAGCGTGCGTAATCAGATAATTGTTCTTTCTCGTCACATCGCAGTTATTAATAGAAGGTTGCTCTGAAGAGAGTTCTAAAATTTTCCAATCCTGTCGTCTGGCCTTTTTAAAGATGATCCTATGATAACAGAGCTGCAGGTTTAGTACGTGGTAAAAATCCTAAAGGCATTCTACAACATTGTACAAAACCTTTTTTACAGCATATAAAATGATTTTAATGTCTTCCCATACTGGATATGATGAAAAAACAAGCATATAAACGTTCAATTTAAAACGTGTCACTTTTTCTCAAGTATGTGTAGGCTATATTTAGCACAATCTCCATTTTTTGCTGGACCACAAGAGTTAAATTTAGAAACACGTTCCTTTTTTCTTGAACAAGCTCTGAAACTCTTTCTTTTTATATCTCCTTCAGGTAGTAGCGTATTTTTCTGCTTTTTTTTAGCAATCTGCAGTAGTTTCGTATTATTCATGCATGTATTCATATTTAGGGAAATAAATCATATATATTTTTTTGTTTTTTCACTTGTTATAAAGTACATTGATAGGCGAATAATTTGTGTGAAAAATAAACAATTATGTTTACACAAACTAATAAGCAGTTCATTGGTGTATTAAAGCGTATTGTCGTTGGACAAAATGGCGATTGTTGTTATCGAAAGAATAAGATCACAGTAAATAAGATAGAAAAAAAACCCCGAATATTTCTTCAGTACTTTTATTTATTTATTTTATTATTGGAAATCACCACAATAGATAAAACTCCAGTTACAAAGTGCACGATAGAAAAACGAAAAGCAAAAACCACAAAATTGCCCCTAACACAATCAAGGAGATATAAACACAGTTAATACTATAAACGCAAACACATAATAAATATTAAGAGCACTTAGAGAGAGAGAATAAAACTTAACGTTCATTAAAAGTTCAAAAAGCCGTAAAACTTCACGTTCAAAAACATTAAACGACGCATTAAAAATATCAAACTGCACAGAAAATTTGTTAAAACTTACACCGTGAGAAATTATCTATATAATTGCATCTGGATAACCTATCCTCAAATTAAGAATACTTTCTCAAACGTCTCGACAGTGACTGTTTGAAATAGTCAATCTGAAAATAGTCAATGACTGTATAACCCATTTATAGCACAGGTGTTGCGAAAACATAACACTAAATTCTTAATTACGAATGTATAACGTTATTCTAAATTTCTAACTTATAATTAACTAATTACTGTGGTTATTTTTCAGTTAAACTAAAATTTTAATTTTGTTTTTCGTACTTCAGTTGTTGATAATAAATGAATTTTATTTTCAATTAGAAAGGTTTTCACACTTGCATTAATGGATTTTTTTCTCATGTTTTGAAGAAAAATAATTGAAACTTGATGGGCTAAAACAGTGATTCCCAAAGCGGTCTATATAGATCTCCAGGGGTCTATGATTACCTAAAAGGGGTTCTGCGACAGCAAAAAAATAATTTGGGGGTCTATATATGAAGTGTAAATGGGGATCTACAGTAGTGACTCTCATTAAACCAGACGGTGACCTTAATTTTAAAAGAAAATTTAATCAAATGGGGGGAAACCAGATGTGACCCATTTATTAGATTTATTTGTTAAATTTAATGAGATGAATTTGAAGTTATAAGATGACAGCTTAAATTTTATTAAAACAAGGACGATCATTTCAACGTTTCTTGCCAGAATTAAGCTATGGATAGGAGTATAATATTGGACGTCACGAATTTTTCCACTTTCTCAATTGGCTACAGACAATATAATGTGAAAATGATGTTTTTTTTTGCCTACGTTCAACAATTAAATTCCCTTTATTCAGATTTTTCAGCTAGATTTGAGAATGTAGACGAATACATGTGGTCCCATTAAAAAAAATGTCATATTCCAAGCGGAACTGGTCAGAATAGACAATAACGAAGATCTTAAAATAAATTTTAGAAGCGGATTTCAGAAATTTTAGCTTTAAAAAAGGCATACCTGTTATTTATCTTGAATTATGGAGTATTGTGAGAAAGTTTTTAATTGCTTTTACTTGTGAGAAGAAATTTCAGCGCAGTTGTTGACTGGATACTACTAACCAAGAAAACTTAGGTTTAAAACTGACAAGATTGGTGAAAAATGTTGAAAATTTGTTATTGAAGCACCAGATTCATCCCTATTATTATAAATATTGGTTTGTTAATTAGTTATTTTATATATTAATATTAAATTTCAAATTAATTAACATGTGTTTCTTAAGTTTCAAAATATACTTCACTAGAGTTAGAAATTTAAATCTTTAAAGTAAGTACCTCTTTACCAGTTGTCATAAACACATTCAAGTCGATAAATTTGCAAAAATTCAATATTACGTAAGCAGGTATCTACCCCAAACCGAAATACATGGCAAGGGGGTCTATGAGACAAAACGATTTGGGAATCTCTGGGTTAAAATATATCAACGGAATCAATCACAGTATAGATAACTTTATGAAAAACAATTATATCAGAAAGATCACGTAGTGACTTCAAGCTTGGAATACCAAACATTTCCCGTAGAAAGGAAGTCCTGCTATTTATATAATAATATAAATAGGAAGATGATAATATATATAAGGAATGATATTTATCTTGCGGATAAAAATCATTTTTCCCTAAGAAATAAGTATCTGATGAATCTATTTCGCACCTTTTCAAGAAATTAGATTTTATTTTTGTAATATGGCTCAGAAATAAGGTTGCAATATTCGAGCGGACAACAGAAAAAATAGAGAGAGTTCAAGCAAGTTTAGTAGAAAATGCTCTATTTTTGCGCTTCAGAAATCAAAGTTTTTCATGTGCTTTAGAAATGAAGCTATCGATTTGTTGCGTAAAATTAAGTTTTATGTTAAAAGTAACAGCAAGATCAGTAACAAAGTTTAATTAAAATAAGGATATACAGAGTGTTCCCGAATTCCACCGACAAATTCAGAAGGATCATAGTAAGCAGCATAGAGACGACAAATCACCATAGAGTATGGGTCGCAAACCACGTTTAGTTGGTGAAAATTGAGATTATAGTAGCCGTTGAGAGGACAATGAGCCAGACGAGGGAAATGTCACACGAATGCGGGGATATACATACACTGAACGAAAGTTTCAATGGTGCAAAATAACTTGTTTTCCTACAGCACGTTCTCCCGGAGTTGCTGCAAGATGTATCGGTCAATGAGCATCAGAACGTGTGGTTCATGTGCAATTGTACACCAACCCATTTTTCGATTGCGGTGCATAACCCCCCATGTTACATATATCAGGAGGTGGATTGGACGCGGCGGACCTATTGCTTGGCTTCTACACTGACCGGACCTTAAGCCCTTGGACTTCTTCTTCTGGTGCTACCTGAAATTGCCACTTGTGTATTAGAGGACAGTTGCTAAAAGTAGAGGATCTCGTGGCACCCATCATCGTCACTTTAACTGACATCGCGAGCTCTCCGAATTTGTTGAAACGCGTTCGACAATTCTTCGTTCGTCAGTATCGACTATGCTATGACCTAAGCGTCTGCAACTTCGAACAATTCCTGTGACAATCACGTCGTTGCATTTTTGACGCCGAGCTGTGACGCATTGTTCATATTGTAAACATGCCTTAAGTTTAATAAATTTATTTCTTTTATTTCCCCTTTTCATTCCATTCGATATTACACCCTTCATAACTGTCTTTGCGAATTACTCCGATTAAACGTGATTTGCAACCTTATGTTCTATGATGATTTGCTGTCCCCATGCTGCCTACTACCATCCTTCTGGAACTATCAGTCGAATTCGGCAACACCTTGTATTATTATGCAAATAGGAATAAAATAAAGGTTGCGATTCCGAGTATAACTAAGAATGCTACAATTTGATTAAAAAGCAGTGAGGTTGAAAGTTTCACAAAGGTATCGACAGCCTTTTTCATCACCGTGTTATAACAATTGTAAAGATAAAAAAGTTAATAATTTAATTTTAATCGTATTCACACACACACACAAGATGTAAATTAGTATTCACTTGTGTGTATGTTTCATATTACATTACGCTGCAGAAATATTTTAAAAACTGGAAATGTTTTAATAGAAAATCACTAGATGAAAATATTCAGACACTTAAAACACAAATAATTTGAGCCACACGAACACTTTCGTATTATAATAATAACTTTCACTGTATATTTTTTATGTCACTGACACCAATTAATTATAGAAATGGTATTTTCTGCCATGTTACCCCTTCAGACCCAAGGTACACATATGAATATTTACGTTTTTAACCTGGTATCTTGTTAACTGATACAAACAATTAATTGAGAACGAAGGTTATCTATCGTGCACGTTCACGCTTTTCAATTTTACCACCAGATGGTGATACTTGTATTTTTTTTCTGGGGACTTTCAATACACAAAGAAGCAATGAATTACTCCCTCAAGAAGCCGGAAAAGCGAGCTATTTTTTTAAATATATAATTAAAACTTTTGACCTTCATATTTTTTTATTTGATGCAGATGATTTTCAAGAGTTGATAGATAATATAACAATCACACTTTTATAACAGTTGTAGTATTCAAATTAGAAGTAATTTTTGAGATGCACATTTGTACACCGTCGGTTGTTATTTGGCTCCAGATGCAAATGACTTTCGACTTGAAATTTTGCGTGTTGTTATTTTTTTATTACGATGATGTGCTCATTTTGCTGATTTATAGTTAGGCCCTTAATTTCAAGTAAAAAAAAAATACATATATCGTGATTTTTATATTCTCGTGAATAATTTTTAAGAAAAATTTTGAAGTACATTAAATTTACATAGGATTATTTTTTTATCTGGTCATATTTCGAACTAAAATTGGAGATTGATATGATATTTGGTTTATTTATAACTGGCCAAAAATTAAAATTTTTCTTAAATCTGTTTTAATATATACTGAAGTGCCACTGAATTAAGTATACCTACCTAGTAACAAGTTGGGCCTCCTCTGGCCTTAATAACAGCTGCCTCACGACGAGGCACAGATTCAACAAGTTTCTGGAAACGTTCCACGGGAATGATTTGCCAAATATTGGCTAAAGCTTGCGATGGATCTATTCGCTACCTTCCGCTAATCCTCTTGGGAAATCTTTCGGCTATCATTCGCATTTATTCACAACCAACCATTCTGAAGAAGAAATCATGATATTCAAATTAAATCTACTATGTATAGTCAGGGTTTCTAGATAGCAATGAAGAGAAGTAGAAAAAAAGCCAGGAGTCAGGTGAGATTGCTACTGATCAGGTACCACTACAAATTATCGAATATTTCAAATATTAAATAGACGAAGATTTAAATGACGATTGGTCACTAAACTTGAAGTAACGTTAAGCTGAATGGAATAATTTCATTGATCCTAAATTAAAGTTGTCCATGTTCATAGTTTTCGTGTAATTCGCGCATCTCGTTATTGTTCCGCTTGTATTGTTCATATTGAGACATTCTCTTCTTGAGTTTAAGTGAATCAGTGTTGTTAATTTTGTTGATCAATAAATAAGTTGATTTTGAATATGTCTGGTATTCTTTCCCTTCCTCCCACACATCTAGATGAGAAAGAGAGGGGGTAATCCCTCACAAGCTGTCCATAATTTAGTAAGGTTTGTTGGTGGTGTGTGACGGTCTTTCACGTATTGTTAAAAAAAATCCCAAAAATATTTTATAATATTTAAGTCTGGGCTTCTAGGTGCCCAATTTATAACACAAAAGACAAAGGAATGCTCATCCAACCAGCCAATAGCCAACGTGGATTTGTGAGAGGTACAGTTGACTTACTGGAAAACTCCATTATCGAGAGGATAACAGAACAGCATAAACGGATGGAAGTGATCACCCAGCAACTCTACGTACCGAATTGCATTGAGAGAGGTTGGTTGCACAAAAGATCCTAAACAGTGCCATGAAAAAACACCCCAGACTAAGAGTGAGCCACCATTCCCTTGTACAGTTTTAACCTGCCATGCAGGATCCATGGCTTCATGAGCCTGACTCCATATTCTCAGCCTCCCGTTGGCGTTAAGTTGTCGGAATCGAGACTCATCTCTCCATGTTACTCGTTTCCAGCCTTATACACTCCAGTCCCTGTGATCTCTTGCCCAGGTAACACGTGCAGCCCGGTGACGAGCATCAATCAATAGTACTCTCGTAGGTCGACTTTTCCCGAAACCCATACGGAGAGAGATTACCCAATGGAAACGAACTCAACCCCAAAGGGGATTAGAGCTACAAACCGGTTCCACGGGAAACAACCCACAGCCGCGCTTCAATCTTTATAAAAAGAATATATCTATCTAATTTTACATTTTAAAGAAGTACACACACACAGTACGCAAACCAAAGGCAAATTCACTGTACGCATATATACAGTGGTGACCAAAATTGTGGACACTTTTTTAAATTGTTCTGTTTTTTAAGTTTGTATGCTTATAGAAACTTTTAAGTTGCACAAAATGGTAAGTATTTCTTATCATTTTAAAGAGAATTTAATACTGAATTCAATGCACAAAAGACGATTCAAATATTTGCAACTCAAAAAGGGTTACGCTGCTATAACTGTCGATATACATTGGATACTGATGGTAGCAGTGAGTTATCAGAGCTTAGTGAGGTTTGGTGTATTCTTTATTGTAGCTTCACATCGATGTTTCATTCAGCTGAAAATAGTTTTAAGCTCTTTTTTCGTTATGACATGATGCCAGGAAACAATTATATCCTGAGTTAGTTACTTTTTATTTCATGGGTACCTTATTCTGACAAGAGTTTTCAAACGGTGCCGCAAGTTTTCCATAGGATTGAGGTCAGGACTGTTTCCTAGCCAGGATAACAATGATATTTAGTCAAAAAGAAATGACATCAAATAAAAGAGTAGATTGGACACATGTATGAAGAGAAAGTGGTACTTCCTTTGTTAAATTACATAATAGGTGGGTAGTTCAGTGACTACATTTGCAAACTGAAGGTTTTTTTTTAAGATGTCAGGAGACAAATTCAATTAAAAAAAGCAGGAAAAGGCTGAAAACGGTGCACCACATCTGTTGATGACAGAAGAATAAAAATACTATGTTTCAGAGATAAAAGAATTTCATGGACATCCATCAGAAGTGATATGAGTTATGCTGGTGTTTCTGTCAGTTCAAAAACAAACCAGGAGTAGATTAAGATGTAAGGATAAGATGTAAGACTGAAAAGTAGAATTCCACGAAAAACGCCCTATCTCAATTTACTACAGCACTAAAAAGAACAGTGGACAATCGACACATTAATTGGACAAATAATTATTTTTCACAATTTATATGGAGGGAGGAACCTAAAATATCGTTTATCAGTAGTGATAGCCTAAAATATGTAAGACGTAGAATAGCAGAAATGCTACATCCTGACTGCATCCAGGCAACTGGGAAGTACCCACATAGTTTTATTATGTAGTCATGCATATCAGCAGATGGTATTGGTTGACTTCATATCATCGATGGAACACTGAATGTCATAGAACACATTGACACCACACTAGAACCCAAAACAGTAAAGTAATTGAAAGACTGGTACCGTTCTAAGACCATTGCGTTGTTGTGCTGGCTAGGAAACAGTTCCAACCTCGATCTTATCGAAAACTTGTGGCACCGTTTGAAAAATTTTGTCCGAATGAGGTACTCATGAAATAAAAAAAGAGCTAATTAAGGCTAATTGTTTCCTGGCATCATGTCATAACGAAAAAAGAGCTTAAAACCATTTTCAGCTGAATGAAACATCGATGTGAGGCTTTAATAAAGAATAAACGCACCCTCACTAAGCTCTGATAACTCGCTGTTATCATCATTTTCAATGTATATCGACACTTATCGCAGCATAACCCTTTTTGCGTTACAAATATTTGAATTTTCATTTTTGCATTGAATTCAGTATTAAATTCTCTTTAAAATGATATAAAATACTTAGTATTTTGTGCAGCTTAAAATGTTCTATAAGCATACAAACTTAAAAAACATAACAGTTTAAAAAAGTGCCCATAATTTTGACCACTACTGTAACCACATAAAGCAAATTAAATATAGATTCAGAACACACATGCATAATTAACAAATGAATGGTAAGATCATATATACATAAATAATTACATCATACAAAATATATGTATGAAGGCAAATTCACAAAACACACACACAATCACACAATACAAACGTACAAAGCCAATAATATAATAGTAATAATAATAAAAGAACACAATATAGGGCAAGTGAAGAAGAGAGAGAGAGAGAGAAAGAGAGAGAATCATTCCAGCATCTTGCAAGTCGATCAAAAAGAATAAAAATCTCCAGCTGACGTCACCATTTCCTGATGATAGTCCTTGACCCCAATTTATACTTCAGAATAAAAAAAAAGAAAAAGCAAAGGAAAAAAATATCTATAGCTATTTTGCGGATATATTTTTTGCTATTTTGAAATAAGAATTTAACCTTATGTGAATATTCGTATTCACATGAGGAGCTAAACTATAACACTGGTCAACAAAAAAAAAAATTTTTTTTGTTTCCTGATATTTTTTTTTGTTTCTATCTCAAATTGTTGCGTATTTTTTAAATATGGCAACAATTTTTCTCTAACAGCATTTGTTTTTGAGTTACAGTTAACTACCCTCATTTACTACTTTTATTTAGATTTGCGTTTTTTATTGGACACTGTAATATATTTTGCTGCTTTTTTAGATAAGGCTTCGTCAAGAAGATGTTGTGTGCTTAATCCCGATTGTTTTTGCTATATTTGTGGTGAATATGTATTCGCAAAATATCGAAAACTTATATCGCACTTTGTAAAAACTGCGTATCATCAATACTTTAAAATAAAGTTGTGTAATCAGGACAAGCCGTGGGTTCCTCATATTGTATGTCAGAAATGTGTGGTATGTCTACGATGATGTTCCAGTTGAAAAAGAGATTCAGTAATGTTCGAAACACCCATGATTTGACGAGAACCTCAAAACCACCATGACGACTGCTACTTCTGCGTTGTGAAAATTAACGGAATTAACCCTGGAAATCGAAATATATATAAGTGGTCATATCCTAACTTACCTTCTGCTCAACGACCTCAACTAAAATCACGAGAGGTACAACCCAGCACATAACATCTAAATCTTCTAATGATCCAAATCCCTGTGATCCCGAACGAAATACATCAAGTGAAAATTCTGATTCAGACTACAAGACAAGAACCTCAACCATTTAATCAGAAAGAACTAAGTGACTTAGTAAGAGATCTGAACTTACCGAAAGAAGCTTCTGAAATGTTAGTACCTCGTTTAAAAAAAAATTTGCTTACACCGGAAACAAATATTATATTTTATCGTACCCGAGAAAAAAAAATCTGTTACCGTTTTTTTCTCAAGAGAAGGATTTAGTTTTTTGTAACGATGTTGGTGGTTTGTTGCAACAGATGGGATTAAAAAAGCACCAACCTAGTGACTGGCGTCTTTTCATAGATAGCAGCAAGAGAAGTTTATGCTTAATAATTGTAATAAGTACGGATCTATACCTATCGCACATTCGGTGACTTTAAAATTAGAATACGCAAATATTGCTAAGGTTTTGGAAACAATTAAGTATCAAGATCACAAATGGTTCATTTGTGTTGATCTAAAAATGATTAACTTTCTTTTGGGTCAACAAGGGGGATACACGAAGTTCCATTGTTTCATGCGTTTCTGGGACAATCGTGATAAACAACACCATTGGTCACAAAAAGTCTGGCCAGCACGGGAAGAGCTAAAAGTTGGTACAAAAATGTGATGAACACGCCTTTAGTTAGCCGAGATCGAATCATACTTCCACCACTTCATATTAAACTCGGCATAATGAAACAGTTTGTGAAGGCGCTTGATAAAAGTGGCGAATGTTTCAATTTTCTTTCACGCAAAGTTCCAGGAATAAGTATAGAAAAATTAAAAACTGGTATTTTTGATGGGCCACAACTCGTGAAAGATTCTAATTTTGTCAAATCAATTACTGAAGTCGAATCCAAAGCTTGAAATTCATTTGTTTTGGTTATG